>OX401413.1:18772754-19084590 GCA_947846245.1 Cerastoderma edule
GTCATTTCTGCTCTTTTCGTAGTTCTCTATTATTATTGCTTTGGGTGCATGAATACTTTTGAGTTTCCTATCTTCTGTCAATAGACTGACATTTAACAAAGCACATGCATATATATTATATGATATTATGTTGTTGAAAGAAATATTTTAAGATATAATTTATTGTAGTGTTCAATTAACATACTTTAAAACTGTGAGAAAAGAGTTCAGCTAAATAATCACATATTCATTCAACACTTCTGTAAATTAAGAATACAAATTATCTCTAAACAATCACACATCTAATCAAGACTTCTGTAAATTACCTAAGTCAAGCATTAATTGTAATTTGTTTGGTATCTACACCACCAAGATTAAATGTCCAGCATTTATAAAATCCGTAGAGACATTGAATTGAAACATCTCAAAATGTAGGGGTATAAATACATGCATATCAAAATACCACCACAAAATTTCTTTGTTTATCTGTTAGTTGACAATTGTTAACATGTTCTAGGTTACATAAACGTGTTCAAAATGTTTGGTTTAAATGCATAATTAATATCATGGTTCATAACAATGATTCAATGCAAGGCTATTGCAAAACCTTCACATTAGTGGAAAATTTGCTATAGTCTTGCATTGAAACCTTGATTAGTCATAATGTATAAGTGTCTCCATTAAATAACTTTTGAAACACGCCAACAATTCTGTGGTTTATAAGGGTCCATATAACAGAACTTGTTCACAAATTTGTGTCTAGATGCTAATGTTTCTTCACTAACGCTATCCTAGATCATCCATCCATGTGTTGTACAGTGTTGTAGAGCCTCAAGTCTTCACACCTCTGTCCCCTCGGGTAGGGGTCCTTTCAGGGTGGTGATTCCGGGTTTCACGCGGGGCGGAGCCAGTTTGGAGCCCGATCCAAGACCCTTTAGGCTGGTCTGACTAACATTGCTGGCAAACGAGATCTCTGTGCTATTGGCACTGCCTGTACTGCCAGAGTGCTGCAAGTGGAACAAGAATCAATTAACTATAATCACATAGGGACTGATGATGCCGAATTCTTCAGATTGTAACCTTTTCTCTTATATCAAGGTGTTGGGAAAGGTACTAATTGAAAGAAACAGAACACAACACTTAAGAAATATGAAATGTCACATTTGAATTATAACTGGGAAAAAACTAGTCTGATAAGAAGAAATGGGTTGTGAAGATTGCAAATTGTTACCTGCATTTTTTCGTCTTTTAGCAATAACAGACAATAGACGTAGACTCCTCTTTGGTCTATTCCTTTTCAAATGAATTATTTTTATATCTTTCATTGTACTTACAAAAAAAACACCTAGCAACATCATCACAACTGACTCCTTTAATTGGTTACATTCACTTACAAAATGGCGCATCTTCATAAGTAAATCTGATCAACTTTCCCTTTGCTATCAATACTTTCTATCCTATAGGTGAAATATCCTTTACATCAAATGTTGTCAGCAAACTCCTTGGCTTTAGAATGATATGATTTGTATCATTCTTAAGGGAAAGGGTTTGCTGATATCATCATAATGATATAATGAAGATGTATAAACTCGTACTTACAACACCACTATCCAGCGATCCACCACTGCTACCTCGACGCATCACCTGAGCTGTAACGAGATAAAAACATCCTGTTGTTAACTTTTGGTCACCATCACATGATTTAAAGCATTTAATTAAACAACCTTTAATATACATTATGACAAGAGGAGAACTTGCAGATAGTCTCCTTGTGTTATCATTACATCAAAAAAGAAAATCTAATACATGCAGTTGAAGATGATTTAAAGTTGTCAGATTTAGATCTGTTTCCAGAGCAAGTGGATTGCTGTTAATCTCTCAGTTGCATATTTTCTCTTTCAAAATCCTTGTTGTAGAAGGATTTGTTGCTCAAAAAAACATACATCCCCTTTTCCTTACATTTTCAGTCCTAGCTTGAGAAGTTATTGTCAATTTCATTTGTCATCTGCTCACTTAACACATTACCACATTTTTCCGTCTTGTAGCAGACGACTTTCATAAATTTGAAAACAGCTTGGTGAAGATATATAACTTTTTCTTAGGTACGAACCATTCCTATGTATATACTAATCAACTCGCAAATAGTTGATGACTATGATAAAAAAAAATTCATACATTCATGTGGAAATCATTGTGGCAAATGGAGAATTGAAAAGCAAACTCTTTGTTTTCATGCCATAAGTTCAAGTGCAACCTCCCAAAAAGGTGTTCAAAATATTTGCATGTTTATTCAGCAAGGCACACAACCTCTCAAGCCATAATCACACTCTCACAAGATTAAAGAATCACAGCTTTTGATATAGCTACGATGTAGAAACACTCTTATACAAATATATTTCTTATTTTCCATTACTAGATGAATATCTTGTAATGTTCGTTAAAGATTTATGCAAATTAGGGACCTAATGCATTGTTGTAGAGAACATGCTGGTATATATATATAGACAACACCACCGCTCAATGTATGACAATATTTTTCACTGATCGGATGTGTTTGTGTCTTTAAGAGGTTCATTTGCTCAATTCGTTCCAACTTAAAAGCCTCAGAGTAATCTCATTATTCATAGACTCTCTCAACAATGTTAGTGTTTGATAAAGTATACAAATGTAATCTAACTATAATAACTTATTGATCTTTAGACTTGGTTTACATACATTTAGGGCAACAAAATAAGAAATGATTTATGAAATGTTCAAAATGTGTTTACTTCAATGAACTTACAATTGAAAAACTTAATAAAGATAGAATGCTCATAAGACTAGTTTTCCTTTCAGTCACAGAGAATCCCTGGGATTTGAATAAAAGTATGATCTCATGTGTAGACAAGACACTAAGATAGGGAATTGTAGGAATTGTAGGAGGAACAATAACAGATTTGAATAGAAAAGCCAACAAACAAACAATACAGAAGAAAAATAGAAAGCAGGGAGAAAGGACAAGAAAAAATTCTACACATCAAACAATTGACCGACAACTACAAAGACTCTAAAACCACTGTAACAACAAAGATCACTCATGTAGCATTTAAAAACCAATGGCTCAGATATTCCTAATTTATTTAGTAAGCTGGCGAAAATGTATCATGTCTTAAAACATATTAAGATGCCAGACATTTTAACAAACCCTTGTATAGAATTGTCTTTAATTCCTTACAGTATTATGATTATAGCATTGGGAAAGCTTAAGTAAATCATGATAGATCAGTCCTCAAACTTGTTAATATTTAGATCTTCTTAGTCTTAAATGGTTGTAAGTTAAATCCATTCAATTTTCCATAGTAGTTTTCAGTAAATGACATCAAAGGAAATCATCAAAGAGACAAATTGCATATTAGTGGTTGATAATTGAACATTGAAAATATCAAAACAGTTGTAAGTCAAATGATTGTTTTGTCACAATGTCCGCATATTGAAGGTTCAATAAAAGACTATAGTAAGTACTTCACACACAGTCTTGCACTGAACCCCCGAAGTGTTATCTGATGCAAGTTTGGTGTATCATAAGCAGTCTGTATTATTGAAAACCTTGAAGTGTAATGGACCCTTCCAATGTGCCTTTACCACAATCATCCCCATCAAAAATACTACAAGAACCACAACAACAATCTAATGTGGGGTGGGGTTACCTTAGAACTACTCGAAAAGACCTAGCAAATAAGTTCAGTTCATCATTAAATCATTCATCATATATTTCAATCTTCCTACAAAGCTACTAAAATTGATAGAACACTTCTTCCTTGGAAATGAAAGCAACAAATAATAAATTCTGAACAATTTCTACAATATTGTAATATAACTTTGTGATAATTTTACTTTGGGAATAGGGAAATACTATAGATGGTTCTATGTAAAAACGGGGACTGACTCTTCCTTTACCAAACGTTAATTTTTCAACTGTCCAAAATTGAAACAGTTTGCAGACGGCATTTCAAAGTGTGATGAAATTGAAAAAAAAAATCTTACAGCGCAGAAAACATTGTGATAAAAGGAGAAATTGATCATTTAGAGTCGTCAGCAACAAACTGGTCAAATGTCGTTATTGTCTGGTCATGGGTTAACCCATACAACTACATAATGTGGATATAATTGATAACCTGTTTGAAATAAACAAAACACACTATCAAACTCTAGTCTTAAATATGGTGAATATCATTCAATACACAATCAGTGAACAAAGTATCGTTATTTGTGTTGTTACATTATGGAACAATCAAAACTTGTGTGTTCTTGCTGCACAAAATGTGTTTTGTTATCTAAAGTGGAATCAATAATTGAAACACATCTACTACATAGTAAAAGTCAACTTGTATACCATGCATACTTTTGTCAATTTATTCAAAAAAGAATTATTCACTTGTCATGGCTTGTCCCGCAAATGTTTCACTTGTTTAACCCTTATAGTACTAGAAACGACTATTTAACCTGTTTGCTAATCTGAGTTCAGCACCTTCCCTCAACAAAATTAAGCAGATATTTAAGGTTTTGGAAAGCAGATGACATAAAAATCTTTAATGACAAATTGAAGTCATCTGCAGTAAACAGGTAAAGTTATTGATAAGGCTTCGGGAATGTGTGATTGGGTATTTATTCAATTGCAATCAGTTACCTTATTATGTCCATCATAGATAACAGGAAACTCCTTCTGCATCATTAGAGAGACAGATTACATATATGATTGGAGGATGACAAATGAGAAGTTTGACTACTCCAAAACGTTCACTTTTCTATATCCCAAACAATGATTGCAATTTGCATTGGTTTTAATGATTAAGCTTATTATCAAGCTATTGACTTTACACAGTTCTATAAATTGTCTTTCGAATATATGATAATTGTCTGGAAAGGATTCCAGTTAAGAATTAAGAATCACCCACAAATTACATAGAAGAAATAGATTGTATACAGGAATGAAATCATATTCTACATACAGAAAGAAAATTATTGCAATGTCACTTTTTAACTGCTCAAAATGAACAGTTTAACTACTGTTAATCAATGATTTCCACAACTTGAAAATTGACTTGTACTTTAAATTTCTAAAATAAATTTACAGAGCGGATTTCATGATTCTCCTTGTACAATAATTCATCTTTGACAATATAAAGAAAACTTTTTTTTTCTTCCAAACTCAATAGTTGCTATCTACTTTTGGTTTTACTTTAGATCCATTCCCAAGAAGCATATGAGGGAACAAGGTTAAGATCCCTTTACATGTTTGGTACCATCACCAAGCTCTAATCATTGATCCACACACAACTAAACATGTTGAGGGGAGGAGTGGGAGATCCTTCTTCAACCAAAATAAAACAAATCCAGCATATTAATAATATGTTTGCATAGTACAAGCTGTCAAACTATTGCAGAAGATTCCTTCTCCACGCAAATGAATAACAAAGCGGGCATAACAGGAATGGTAGAAATCATATATCCGCAATTCTTCGTTATGTTCCCATTACATATGTTGAAAAAGACTTATTTGAACAAAACAAAACAAAAATCAGTCACTCTCTTGTGTTGTTATGTAATTATCTTTGGAAAGACTTAAACACTTTGTAATTTCTCCCACAAAAATAGTTGTTTTATTATGTAACAGACATCCTTTTGAATCACTCTGACTATTTCTATTATATAACAGACATCTTTTTTGAATCACTCTGGCTTTACGATAAACTCAATATGACCTCATAGCACCATCAGACAACTTTTTCAAGCTGATTTTACAATATGTTCCTGTACTCTAGACAACATTTTTACATAAATCTTACAAAAAGAAATTAGCTTATTTTATCAACAAAACCCCCAATAAAAAGCGACATTGCCAAGTTTGGTCAAAATCAGCTGAGTAGGTGATATTTGAATTGTCAATCCAGACCTGTTGATCATTTTGACGTTGAAAAGACACCTTATGTTCAGTTCATATAGCCTGCACATGATATTCTTTTTCTGCCATGTTAACCATAATTTATATTGATTGGTCACTTATGTGACACTTCCCTATATGGATATGTCCACCTGTTACTTCAATGAAGGCCTATATATTGAAATATCATCTACCTCAGCAAATCTTAACCCTCCCCTTTACCACGCAAACACATTAAAAGTCCTTGCAGCAGATAA
This sequence comes from Cerastoderma edule, assembly GCA_947846245.1. Lineage (NCBI taxonomy): Eukaryota > Metazoa > Mollusca > Bivalvia > Cardiida > Cardiidae > Cerastoderma > Cerastoderma edule. Next base: position 18,778,911 of record OX401413.1, read on the forward strand.
TATGAGATATTGCTTTGAAAGTTCCCTTTAAATCAATTAATGCCAAAGGACATCTTAACATCAGATTTTGTAATTTCACATTCAAATTCAATGACCGCATTTGTACCTAAACATACAAAGAACTATGACAAACAGAGTTATAAAAGGGTAATTCTAATTTTACAGGGTATATTAGCACTAAAAGGCTCATTTCTTTCCCAACTTAGCACAAGTGCTGTAAGACAATTATAAAGCCTACATGGCACAAACTTATTGAAACTCATTACTATTATGTCACATTTGAATAATATAACCGCCTGCTGCAATGGTGAGACAGGATGTGTTTACGTGGTAACCGGGATCAACTAAATATAAAGAGCATGCACATGCATACCTCCACATAGGTCAGTGAGAGAGTTTGACAAGGGATACGACTGCTTCAAGCCACCGTAATCAGGGGCAGACAACCTATTAGAGTTGGGGTCCGAGGTCTTCATGTAGTCGTAGTTGGAGATGCGTGAGTCGTCGTTGGAATAGTGTCGGTCCAGTGGGTTGTGTGCCTGTGTCTGTCTCTGCTGCTCATCGATCCTCATCTGCTCCATACCATTGCACTGTTATGTAAATTAGAGATATATCAGTTTTACCATTGTCAGAGAAGAGTTGAGAGAAAGCTCCTGGTAATTTTTCTTTTGTATGTTGTTTAACGCCGTATCAATAATTTTTCAATTATGTAACGGCTTTCCTGGATTCACCAGTACTAGGCTAGGGCTCTGAGGTGACTTGCCAAAGGTCACTCCCTGTCATTCGCTGGCCTGTAATCTGACCTGTTTGCTACTCTGAGAATCTTTTCTCATCAAATCAAGCAGATATTTAACGTTTTTGAAAGCCGACAACACAAATATCTATTTTTAGAAATAACCCAGGATTCTAAGGGCTAAAGCATAAAACATTAGAAAACAAAGTGGCAAAGGAACAATTTCTCCTTCTTATCAATAAATTTTCTACATTGAAGAAATACAATCTTGCCATTTATTGACAATATTTAACTGCTTTCACTGTACAACAGACTGTAGCCATCTTTATACTGTAGACTGATAATGGGAGAGAAAGTTTACCTCTAATATTGCCTCTTTGAGATCTTCAACAAACTTCTGTCGGTCATGGTCATTTCGAGCGTTGAATGTTATAAGTACTTTGTTATCTAAATTGTTGACTAATCTAACACCAAATAAATAATCTGAAACGAATGAAAAGGCACAACTATAAGAAAAGTCTCACATAAGATATACTGCTGTAACACCCTTTTGCTTAGTGTACACATTTACTTTACCATTTAACACTCAAAATTGCAAACAACAAAGTTATTCTTGAATAAAGGAAGATTTATGGTCATTAAAAGATTATTTAAAATCTTAAGATTACAAATCATTATCAAAGATGTATCATTATTGAAAGACTTACATCCTTCAAAAACCAGCATAGTTAAAGATAAGGATGATAATATGAAGCATTCGGCTTAAAGTTCTTTACCCTTTACCAAACAATAATGATATTTGACCACATTGTTGCAGACAACTCTGGAAAACATTTTGGGATAAGGAGAAATTGCTCGTAATGAGCAATTTCTCCTTTTCCCACAATGTTTTCTGCCCTTTCCGAAGATTTTTCTTCTATTTCATCACATTTTGAAATATCGTCTGCAAACTCTTTCAATTTGGGACAGTCTAAAATTTGGTGTTTGGTAAAGGGTTAATCATAATCACTATCATAAAGGATTTATCAACACTATGTGAACATTTTAGGAGAGTAACTTGGCATGAATAGTGTTATTACTATAAGTACTTACGTTGTGTCTCAAACAAGTAGACTTGCATATCACATAGAGAGAAAGACTGCTTGAAGGCATAGGTTATACCGGTTTTCTTCTTACTGAAAATCTTTGTTACCTGGAATATTTACAAAGTTTTACTCAATACAAGAGACTGAAAACAATACAGAATGAATACATCAATGTAGATCTCAGAAAAATGAAAGAGGGTTCAAGGAAAGTGTTTGTTGAAGAAATTGTAAATATTTCATTAAAAGTATGAGTATAAATTTGTTTCAAATGTAAACCAATACATCATAAACAAAGATGCATGCTTATAATATTCTGTAACAATACAATAAGGGGAGGCAATGAGAAATTGTGAAAATAGGATTTTGTTTAAGACAACTGAAAGAAATTGTAATGACAGACAAAAGGAGCTATTGTCAACTATTAGCCATGTCTCAAATTACCACATTGATTTTTTAAGTTCTACCTAAAAGTGCATTTTAATCTTATTAATAAGAATTAAGTTAAACCCATAGGCGTAGGAGCCGGGGGGGCCAGGGGGGGCCCGGCCCCCCCAATATCCAGACTGGGGGGGCCAGAGTATACTTTGGCCCCCCCAATATTCACAATGGAAGATGAAGATTTTTGGAAAGAAAAAATGAAAGAAATGGAATTTAACAGCAAAATCAATATAAAAGTGTATTTTGTGCTTTATTTAATACCAATTCGCCTTTTGTTACGAACAATAACCAAAACATTTTGACGTCATCATCGCAAATGGCAATCTGAATACATCGGGTTTATCCAATGAAATCTCAGCTCACGGAAAGTAGTTTCGACTAACGAAAACAGTGATGCAAAACATACTCTAAGCAGTCAGACTCTATATTGTATTTAAATATAATTATTTTTTAACACATTCTTGTAGTTGAAGTCGTGGCTGTGACAGCATGGTGGCTGTCATTTTTAGTTTGTATCAGTACAATATGCTTTCCGCGTGAGATCGAGTCTTGGCCTATCCTATTTTCTTTTTCTTTTGGTTATTTTGTCTTAACTAAGATACACAATTTCATACGCTTTCTTTTAATTCATTCAATGATATTGAATTTGTAGACGCATGATTAGTCATGAAAAAGTTTAGGAACATTTATTCTTAGACCGGTCCTCATCTGAAGTTGGCCCCCCCAATGTTGAAAACGCTCCTATGCCTATGAAACCCATTACCAAACGCCAAATTTTGACTCTCCCAAATTAAAAGAGTTTGCAGACGACATTTAAAAATGTGATGAAATAGAAAAATAATCTTCTTATAGGGCAGAAAACATTGTGGGAAAAAGGAGAAATTGCTCACTACGAGCAATTTCTCCTTTTCCAACAATGTTTTCTAGAGTTGTCTGCAACAAACTGGTCAAATGTCGTTTTAGTTTGGTAATGGGTTAAAGTAAAAGGTTTGAGAGAAGACAATACACACCAATAGAAGGTCATTAAAGAGGAAGACTTCTCGTTGATGCAGCCCTATCTTTTCTTTCTTGTTGGGATCATGGACCTGGTACAGACGACAGTAACACACCAGGCGCCTATGAGGTAATGCTAATGCCTGAAACATACACAAAGCTCCAGCATAAATAAGATTTTGTCCATCTTGTTGCTCAACTACATTTTCCAAATTCATACAGGTTTTACATCACGTCAACATTATTTCAGTTATGTTGCAATGCACACTTCTAAATGATGGAGGAAGACTGCCCATAAAGGCTGATTAAGAGAGGTAGAACCATCGGCATTCTGTAAGTCAGTCAGGAGACTTGATAGGTTTTTAGCTTGAACAAGATTTTCTGGATGAAAGGTGTCCACATAACCTAGTGTACCATGGAGGAAAACCATTTATTATACAGGGTTGGCAAAATTTGACTTTGATTTCCTTGTACTTTAATGCTAAATCCCTTTACTGCACTTGTCCACATAATGGATAATTAGTACAATTTCAGCAGAATTTTAATTGTCCTAAAAGGCTTTTGAACAAGCTGGGCAATATGGAAAATGGCTTTTGCCGACACTCATTCTTTAACCGTTTACCAAACCCAAAATGTTTGATTGTCCCAAATTGAAAGAGTATGCAGAAAACATTTCAAATGTAATGAAATTGAAAAACAATCATCTGATTGGGCAGGAAACACTGTGGGAAAAGGAGAAAATGCTCGTTAAGAGCAATTTATCCTTTTCACACAATGTTTTCCAGGGTCGTCTGCAACAAACTGGTAAAATGTCCTTATTGTTTGGCAAAGGGTTAACCATGTACTTACAGGTTTTCTGTTTCCCACAATGGTTTGTTCCACTTTCATAACCTGAGTGACATGGTCCACACCAGGCCTGAACTCCTGGCTCTTCACCCTCTCGTATATTCCTATCAACAGATCGCGATCGACATCCTCATCATCATCTATACCTGAAAACACAGAAATTCATTTCACAATGTAACATGAATTAATAAGGAAAAATATCTTATATTCCTATTAACAGATCCCAATCAACGTCATCATCGTCATCTATATCTAAAAACACATATTCAATAACCTTTTACCAAACACCAAATTTTTTACTGTGCCAAATTGAAAGAATTTGCAGATGGCATTTCAAAATGTGATGAAATTGGAAAACAATCTTCTGATAGAGTAGAACACATTGTGAGAAAAGGAAAAATTGCTCATACTATTGCTCCTTATGAACAATTTATCCTTTTCCCATAATGTTTTCCAGAGTCGTCTGCAACAAAGTGGTTAAATGTCGTTATTGTTTGGTTATGGGTTAAACAATGTAGCTTGAATCAACAAGGAAAAATGTCGCATATTCCTATTAACAGCTTCCGATCAATGTTATCATCATTATCTATACCTGAAAACACAGATTTTCATTAAACAATATAGCTGGAAACAAGAAGAAAAAATGTATAGTGTAAGCATTCAATGAGTCAGACTCACAGGCTCTTGAACTAATTATGTTTGTTAATTGATACTCAATTTAAAGCACCTGCAGCTAAAGAAGTAAGAGACCATTTAGATAGAAGAAGAAAGGAAGGGTAATCCTGTGTACGTCTTTCGAGAATTGTAATCTTTGAATGACTTCAAATTAATGCCATTGGTTATATTTTACAATTCTTTTAATAAATTGTTTGATTTACACAGTATGTGCAAAACATTTCCAGCTCCACATTCAAACAGCCTTGTCTCTGGAAAACTGTGCATTGGCAGAGAGTTTTAATTAATCTCTTTTTAACAAGAGGATTTAAATGAATGATCATCAACTAAGCTCTTTTCATGGATCCTTCAGTTTTGATAATTAATCTGAAGCTGCCTGCATTAATTTGCACAAAACAGGGAACTTGTTGACTTGTTTTATCATCTACATAAAGAATCTTGTTAAAGGTGAACATCATTAGTAGAGGAACCTTTTAATCCATTCCTCCATGGGAATTTGTGTTAAGTCCAAATTAGCAACAATATATAACAATAAAAATGATTTAATGGGTTTTAAAGCGTATGAAAACTTTGGCCATCAAAGACGTGACAATAAATAGCAAAAGAAGATAATTTGAGGGTTCAGTACAAAACAATAGTAAGTGCTTCATAAACATGGAGCACTTACTGTAGTATTACACAGTACCCTTGATATATTTGCTTTATGCTATTGAATAAACACATATTACATTTTGAGTAATATATCTCTTTGTCACAGTGGTTTCTACAGAATACTACAGCAGATGTGGTTTAGTGAGGTATAACAGAGTAGCGGGTTCTGTCTTGCAACCTTTCATTAATCAATATTTGGCGAGAGTACTGATTATGATCAAGGAAACAGAATAAAGAGTCATTTATCTAAATTGTAGGAACTTGTTTCACAATCGATATCAGATGAATAAGTTTAAACTAAAGTAATGGAAAAAAGAAACAAAACCTGAAGTACATGTTATTCTTTCTTTTTTCCCCCTTTTTTTTCAAATATTGTTTTCCTCCTACAAGAGTTATTTCTATCGATATCCTATCAAAATTTGAATCATCTATTTAAAAAAATCAACTTCGAATGAAACATTATTTCAATGAAGCGTTAGCAAAAGGCAAACCATATAGACAAAGAACTGCACTGTCAATATACACTGAAGATAAAGAGTAATAAAACCTCCAGCCTTCTAGAAAGAAAAAGTTATTTCTGGAAAACAACTCACTTCATTTTGAAGTGATCACAGTTTAGACTTGATATTTCGTTTACTTATGATAAGAATTTATATTACATTGAATGTAGAGCACATCCCAGTGGAAAAGCCTTCCATGCCAAATATCATCTATTTATTTACTGGTGAGGTGCCCAAAAGTAATCGCCATGATTATTTCCCCACAACACCATTATGACACTGGGGAGACATCATTATATAACTAGCTTCATAGCATAAACCTTCATACAACAGTCCTGGGGATTCTATGGGCCTGCAATTCTCTTTTTAATTTCTTTATTTCTATGGGTTTTACATGGCATCAATATCATTACAGTTACATGTATGTTGTGATGCATGACTCTGTATGATGTAGGAAGACCCCAATAGTCAACTGCCCATAAGGGCTGATCAAGCCGGGTACAACCATTGGCATTCCATAAGTCATGTGACCTATGTTAAAGATCTAATGTCCGAACAAGATGGCCGCCCAAGAGGTATTTTTGATTTTTCCACTTACTTTTGCGGATGATAGCCACATTGTGTACCCCACATAAGTTGACCATTAACTTTCAGGTTCTGGTTGTATATGATAACACACGCTTTATAACGATGTTACATCTAACACTAAATTGATGCCAAATCCTCCCTTCAATATCGGTATTACATATCAAATGCATTTCCATCACTAATGCAACAACAGCTGGAAGCCTTGAATCTATGTAATTCATCATTTATTTTCTGACTGCAAGGCTCAAAATGTAGTTTTACTTTTCATCAAAGGTAGATTATAAGGATCCACATTTAGTCGACACTTTCATGAAAGCAACTGCGAATTCAAGCACTCGACACAAAATGAATTTGAACAAATGACAGGTCTCCTAGGATATCATAAAAATCTTCTCAATTATTGTGAGTGAAGAAGAAAACGAATGAATTACAGGTCCGAATTAAAAGCACTAGAAGACATTAAATTAAACCCAAAAGGAAAGTATCTTCTAGTAATATTTGGTACATTTAGAAACCATTGTGAAAGAAGGATAAGTTGCTCATTAGGAGCAATTGATCTTTTTGCCGCAATAGGTTCTTAAGTCATCTTTAATAGTTGTGGCTTAATTAAATGCTTAATTAAAGTGAGCTTTAATTGTGTAATGAGCCAATCTGTGAAATAGGTTTGATAGTGTGTTTACCTTGCTTTAACAGTAAAGGGTTTGACACTTATTCCATTTGGAATGAGTACAGGTGCATCTAACAACATGGGATGCATGTCCAAGATAAGCTGTAGTTAGTGTCAGGGAAAATGGTTAAAATACCTCACAAAACTCACTTAACATACCAGCACACAATAAAAATAAAACCCTTAATTCGAGGTTGGAGTTTGAAACTGATTTGATTGATAAATCCTTTAACTTCATTATCACATTATTCAATACACCTGTAGCAGAAGGTAAATACATGTAAAAGAAAGTTTAAGAATATTAGAGAAAAGAAATAATATTTATTTTGAAAAAATAATTTTAATCCAATGTCTTGAAAGGAGAATGTAATTCATCATCTTTAAGACTTTAATTTGGAATTGTTGAAAACAAAAAAGTTATTAAGCCTGTTGGTTTACATTCCCATATTGCAAGAGCTGAACCCTTCTATGGTTAATCAAATTTGAAATTTTCTTTATAAGGAAACAAAACTTCATAACAAATCAATTCCTCTATCATTGTTAAACTTTTTTTTATATATATATAAAAGATCCCCATCATATCATCATAAATATATTCAAGCTTGTTAGTTTATGATTTTTGTTGTTTAGCAGGGAAAGTGTAAGAATAATTCCATCAATCATTAACATATGCAGAGATGTGGTAATATGTATTTCTAACATGCAATAAAGTGAATATACCTAACCAGGTGAACATAACATGTAACGCCTAGCAGGGGGGGGCGGACCAAAAGGTGCTAGAGGCTTCAATACAAGACTAGCAAAAGTCCTTCTGAACCGTGACAGACATGCGTTTGTCTTGCATTGGACCCTCTTGCTTTTTCACCCTTGAGCTATACATTGGCTTAGAAACTTAACCCATTACCAAACAATAACTACATTTGAACAGTTTGTTGCAGACGAATCTAAAAGACATTGTGGGAAAAGGAGAAATTGCCCTATCATACGATCATTTTTCCAATTTCGTCACATTTTGAATTGTTGCATGCAAACTTTTTCAATTTGGAGGCAGTGGAAAATTTAACATTTGGTAAAGGGTTGTGAAAACAAATGTTTCAGGCTGATGTAACTTTCCGTTTCAACGTGTGTTTAGAGATCCTTAACAGTGGGGGAGAATCCTTTCACGGGATTTATTAACTCCAGATGTACAGGGCACGTGCCACTCGTGTTTTACAGATCATGAAGAAGGGAACCTGAGGGATTAACCCTTTATCAAACGCCAAATTGTCGACTTCCAAATTGAAAGAGTTTGCAGATGACATTTCCAAATTTGATGAAATTGAAAAACAATCTTCTGATATGCCCAGTCCATATTGTGGGAAAAGGAGAAATTGCTTGTTAAGAGCAATTTCTTCTTTTCCCACAATGTTTTCCAGAGTTGTCTGCAACAAACTGGTCAAATGTTGTTATTGTTTGGTAATGGGTTAAAAAGCTTTTCTATTGTAACTGATTTACTGAAATCTAAGAGGTTGATGTACAATAACCCTAAAAAGTCAATCCTTCATTGAAATATGAAGACATGGGGTCTGATTCACATAGATTCATAACTTTATGTCAAAGGTTACAAAATTGTTGTAACCCTTGAATTTCAAATGTTACAGAAAAAAAATCACAGGTAGGATTATCTTCCATTCAAGTCTAAGATAATGCTTTTCCGAGGTTCTCCTTTCCTCTTTATATTCATGTTTATCATATAAACCTTAGTAAGACAGCCAAGGCCCATGGTGTATTATAATTGTAACACATATTCATTGAATATTTAGTCTTAAAATTATATTAAATACTGCATATTTATTTACCTCTCAGATTTTTTACAAAGTCCTCCATTTTCATCTTTCTTTCTGCCTTGATGCTTGCGTTATGCAGGTCTGTATTCAACATAATGATGGCAAAAGCCAACAATAACACGGTTTCTTGGTTCTTGAAGTTTTTCACTTGGTCCGGGTTACAGTCCACATACCGCTCTGCAAATACCTACAAGTTACAACATTGGGGTAGAACGTTAAAATTGCATTTAGCAAGAATGAATATATCTACATGTATCTATCTATGGAATAGATATTGGGAATAAATTAATTAAATGGCATGATGCAAATAATTCAACAAAATCAGCATTTTCTAAATATCAATGGATAAAAACCTTTTGTGTCCAAAAACTTTTTCGCCCTTTAAAAGCAAATTCTCCTTCAACAAACTGGTTTCTTAACTCAACTTCTGCAAGAGCCTCTAAACAAGCATTTTTCATTATATGCATATTGATAAAGCATGTCATGTAATAAAATTACAAGAAAGGAACAAAGACTGTTTGAATGTAAGAGATGGTTTTTTTCCATGCGTTTTAAAGAGCATATATTACGTCATCGCAATGGAGGTTCAAACATGACATCCTCCTGTTATGAGTAATGGTCTCCCACAGAGCAACTTTCTTTGCTCAATTCTCCCCCTCTCTCACAACTCATTAAACAATTAACTCATTATTCTACACAGTTTTACAGACCTACTCCCATACCTGGATGTTAGGATTACCCATGCGAATGTATTCAAGAACCCTATTCATAAACTTCATGAGCAGACATGAATGACAAATGGCAGATCATGAACACAATACTATTCTTGAATTTGTTGATGAGTTCAAGAACTTGAAATGACATTGATAACCAATTTCATTTTGTTTCCGAATCCTTAAAATCATTATTCATTTGATAAATGTTTGATTGATATGAAAGATAGACAGGATTTAAGGTCTCACAACAGCACACTGGGTTTAGGAAATAAATACCCAAGTAAACAATAGGAATACACCTCTTTTTTGTACCTTTGTTAACCTATAACCAAGCAATAACAACAGTTGACCAGTTTGTTGCAGACAGCTCTGGAAAACATTGTGGAAAAAGGAAAAAAACTCTTAAAAAGCAATTTCTCCTGTTCCAACAATGTTTTCTGCCCAATCAGAAGATTATTTTTCAATTTCATCACATTTTGAAATGTCGTCTGCAATCTCTTTCAATTTGGGACAGTCGAAAATTTGGCATTTTGTTAAGGGTTAAAAAAGTAAATATCTTACCTCCATCAATCGTTCTATCTTTTGAGCTTCACCCTGTAAATATAAAACATTCACACATGTATGCGGGCCTGTTAGGCTATAACATAACGCATTTCGTCACATACATTCAGAAGAAGGCTTAAGCAAACATTTGTGACACTAATGAAACCTTCATATCCCTTAGAATGCTAGATAATTTTCTAAAAATAGATTTTGTGTCGTCTGCTTTCCAAAAGCTCAGATTGTATTGCTAAAAGCTCAGTTTGTATTGCTAAAAGCTCAGTTTGTATTGCTAAATGCTCAGTTTGTATTGCTAAAATCTCAATTTTTATTGCTAAATGCTCAGTTTGTATTGCTAAAATCTCAATTTATATTGCTAAATGCTCAGTTTGTATTGCTAAAATCTCAATTTGTATTGCTAAAATCTCAATTTGTATTGCTAAATGCTCAGTTTGTATTGCTAAAATCTCAATTTGTATTGCTAAAAGCGCAATTTAAAGGTCATACAGCAATTTTATTCCTCACCACAACCATAAACAAAGGGTTCTTTGCATCACTGAAAGCTTTACAAATGTGATCAGCATCACTGGAAGCTTTAAAAAGAAGATCTAGATTGTTAAAAGCTTTATGAAGGTGACCAACTGGTACCCAGCACTTACAGGCATCCTGAAGTGAGACTGGAATTTTCTGAGGGCCATATCCACTTGGAGACCAGCCAAGTCAATTTCCTCAGCAAAGTAACTGAAAGTAAAAAAAATAAGGACATTTAATTCATAATCATACCCATTTGAACATTTGTTTCAAAATTTCATGATAAAGCAGGAAATAAAAAGTTATTCTGATGATAGATTAAAGTCTACAATATTATAACAAATGAAAAGATGAAAACAGGTGTACTTGATAAGTCTTCCTTGGTCAAAATAAAATAAGCATAACAAGAAAGTGCTTCATGTTTATGAAGCACTTACTATAATCTTGCACCAAACCCTCGATAAGTTGTATAATGAAGGTAAATTAACCCTTTCCCAAACAATAACAACACACATTTGACCACTTTGTTGCAGACAACTTTACAAAACATTGTGGGAAAAGGAGAAATTGCTCGTAACGAGCAATCTTTCCTTTTCCCACAATGTTTTCTGTCTTATCAGAAGATTATTTTCAAATTTCATCACATTTTAGAATTGTCGTCTGCAAACTCTTTCAATTTGGAACAGTCGAAAATTTGTTGTTTGGGAAAGGGTTAAACTGAACATACTTCATCCTTGCTTGACCATTTATGTTTGTGTGAGACCCTATAATACGCCATCATATCTTGCAGTGGATACATAAAAAAAGCATAACTGTGCATAACAATCATGGGGGAGAGATTAGAGGGAGAAAATAAAACCTGCTTTAGAAAACAAACAGCATGTTTTACTGTACCCATTACTCCACACCATTACAGACTAACTGGAGCCAAAAGATGTGCAACATTTTTCCTATGAGTCAGTATCATTTATACAACAACAATATCCTCTATTTGTCCTTCAATGTTTCCATAGCACATAATATGAAAATCATCCATCATAAAGTAACACAGTTACCATGATTTTTGCAGACGACTCCTTAAAACATTGTTGGAAAAGGAGAAATTGCTGTGACAAGCAATTTCTCCTTTTCCCACAATATTTTCTACTCTATCAGATGATTAATTCTTAATTTCATCGCATTTTGAAATGTCATCTGCAAACTCTTTCAATTTGGGACAGTCGAACATTTGGCGTTTGGTAAAGGATTAACTCTGTACAAACTGCTGTTAGTCTGCAGGATGCATGGAGGATACAAAAACCTGCCTGTTACATGGTTCATTTATTTCCTATTCATTGCAAACAGGATTTCCTATTTGTGTTTTACCAACATACAAAAATAAAATCAGGCTATGGTGCATAGGTTGGTCTGTAACCCGGTTTTAAACGCCTGTAGAAAGTCATTCGTTCTTGAACAAGTTGATTGTTGTAATGGATACAGATGACATTTCAAGATGTGACGAAATTGAAAAATTATCTTCTGATAGGACAGAGAACATTGTGGGAAAAGGAGAGATTGCTCAAAAAGAGCAATTTCTCCTTTTCCCACAATATTTTCCAGGTTGTCTGCAACAATGTGGTTAAATGTCGTTATTGTTTGGTAATGGGTTAAGGTACAATAGAAAATATTGCAGTTTTTGGCTTTAACCCTTCAGGTCTCAAATTCATAGGCAAACAGAGTTTCAGCACAAAATAAACTAAAAGGGAATTTTCCAGGCATGGCACCAATCGAAATTAAATAAATATGCTTTTGATCAACAATATAATTCCTCCAAACTTCAGCAGTTATGAGTAAGAAATAAGCGCAATAAATCTGAATTCAAACCATGAAAGCATGTGTAACTTGCATTATTCAATTGTGTATGATAAAATGTCTGTTCTTGACAAATATTCAATCTCTTTACAAATGGATAAGATCTCCAAGGGCGCAGCTTGACTGAAATGAATGTGTAGGCACGTCATTCTAGGGGGGGGATGGGGGTGTCCAGGGGCATGCTCTCTCCCCCTTTGAAAAAAATACAGTCTGAAATCGCTCAGGAGCATTACGACATGTTGGTGAGTGCACCAAAATAAATCTTGCTCAAGCAGGAAATAAGGCCCTTTCCGTTGCGTATTTTTTTAATTGTTTAAAAAAAGATCCTGAAATAAAAGTGTAGGCACTACCTAAAGTGCCTTAAGGAAGTTACGCCAATGATCTCTTCTGTTACAATGAACAGAGAAAGCTTTAAAATCAGCTAGCAAAAAGAAAAGTATTATAGCTGAATCAATAACCACAAAATATCCTACATATAGCTTGCAGGCCTTCCCTCCCACGGAAACATGGTAAGACGTTATTATGAAAAGATTAGTTCAGTTATATAATAAACACTTCCCTTGCCTTATTCAAACGTCAAGACACTTCAGAAACGTTACAGAGAGGCAAGGCTTTGTTCAGGCGGAGAATTTAATATTCATTTTTGTCAATTTACTCAAAGCTTAATTTTTGCCCTATTGAATTGTCATAAAAGTTGTCATTTATGTAACTTCATACAAATGAAGTAGGTCTAAAATGCATTCAATGCTTTTGTGAGAAGTTTCAATAATGGCTTTGTAAATGGAAATTATCTGTTTACGTCATACTGAAGACACTAAAGAAAATCAGGGGGCCTCCGTGGTTAGAATACAGAACTTGAAATCACATGGCCCCTCTCCGCGTGGGTTCAAATCCTGAAAGGGATATGGATTTTCATGAGAGGCAGTCTCCCGACTGACTTAGGGAATGCCGATGGTTTTTCCCGCCTTGACCAGCCCTTATAGGGTCTTCCTCCATCATTAAGAGTCGGGCATCGCTACATAACTGAAATAATGTTGATGTGATGTAAAACCCATATAAAAAAAAAGAAAAGAAAATCAGACAATGCTATTGATAAACTCTAAATCCATTCATAAAACAATTCATCCTAGAATCACGAAATAAAGTAGTAATTGAACTTGAGAACTATACATATGGAGAAATTGAATGACATAAAAAAAATTCTTGTTTTCTCTCATAATTCTCACCATTCATTGATTGTATAGAAGGGATAATTATAGTGCCAAGTTCCACCCTAAACCTAAAGGACTATGGGAACACAATCCCTTCCATTTCTCACGGAGATACCAGGGAAGATTTTATTGATATTTGGTAATTTGTAAATTCCTCAGGTATTTATTGTTCTACCCACATAATCTAACAGGTTCATTAGCTGTTCTCAAGCTGTATTTTATGGAATCTTCTTCATCAGAAATTGTGATTCAATCATAGGTGTCTCGGCTAACCTTCACTTCTGATGCTTAACCTATAAACTCTGAAGACTTTGGATGAACAAATAATTGTTGCTACTTGATGACAATTCAAGGGTTCAATGCAAGACTATAGTAAGGGCTTCATTTTTATGAAGCACTTACTATAGTCTTGCATTGAACCGTCGAATTGTATAAACTGTACTTTTTTTTTTTTTTTTAACACCATTCCTGCATTACGGGTAAGAAACTTCATGATAAACAATTTCATAAGTTTAACTAGTTATTCAATGACTTTTATTTCATAAAGACAAAATCAACAAGCATTAATGCTCTATATCTGATAATTCATAAGCCCAGTTGATTCTAAATCATTGTCAAAAGGACCTCATTATATTCAAAGAATTATCTTTAATAATTCCAGGGTATTTGATCTGAACAAGGGTTTGGTCAATCTAAATGTAAATTCCCTACATTTCACACATATTGATTTATATTTCAATTATTCCCTATTTGTATATCATTATTCATTGGGCTTGCAATTTTTATATATGAGTTATACATGACATGAACATTATTCAAGTTATTTACCCAATTCATTATGATGGAGGAAAACCCCATACTCAACTAACCATAAGGGCTGGTCAAGCGATGAAGAATTATTGGCACTCCCTTAGTCAGTTGGTAGACTGCCTCTCATGAAAATCAGAAATGCCATCACCAGGATTTGAATCCACTTGGAGAGGGTCCATGCAAATTCAAGTTTAGTACTCTAGCCACTAGGTCATAGAGGTCCACTTAGTCTTTGGGTAGCCAACCAGTAGTAAGGCATGGATAAAATCTCATCGATGACGAGCCTTGCTAGCTTGACGTAAACCTTGGAGATCCAGTCTCAAACCAGTGGGACTTACATCACTGCATGACCATAGACCACTGTGTGGAATGGGAGTTAAAGCTTCAACTATTTGAACACCACATCAACCAAAAATAATGGTGTAATCCTTCTAATACAACACACCTTTAACATTTCATCTGTTTCAACATCAAAGTCTTTACCAGGCCCCCTGGATTGATAGAAACAACATCAAAGTGTAATGGCAAGATGATCAGCTCATCATAGAAAACCCATCATAAATACTCTGTTTTGATCATAACATCTAAGGGGGTATGGATTTTGGGCATGGGTTTTGCCAGAGTCGTACTTGATTTGTTCATTAGCTACATAAACATTTACCCGCTTGGTTAGTACATATGTTCATGCTGCTTTCATAGAATAATGTTCTACCACACTGGGCAGATCATAAACTTCAAAGGATAAACCACTTAGGACAATGAAAAGGTTGGCTTATCTGTTTTCATTTTCTGATGGAATGCAGGTGTATAATTGAGCCATTTATCTAGAGCATGAATAATTCATGAGGGTGCCGAGGTTTTTATATCTTGTCAATATTATTTCAGTTATGTTGCGATGCCCAACTCTTAATGATGGACGATGACCCCATACTCAACAGCCAGATATAACCTTTAGCATTCCGTAACTCAGTCAGGCTTTACGTAATGGGGTAGTCAAGATTTCTAGTCTCGAATGATATTGCTAAATTGACTGATGGGGGTCACTAAATTAGACAAAAGAATCAAGTTTTGACATTTAGGGTAGTTCAAAGCTCCTAAATGTTTAGACCCATATCTTGATAATGTACTTTTACATTCTTGAACATTTATATTTCTGTTAGTGTTATGAGATTATTAAGGTAAAAACATCTTTTGGCAGCTGTAGGCAAAGCTATAAACCAACTATGATGAACATTCTTATTGATGAAAATGATGATATGTAAAGTTATAAACACTAAAAACATTGATAACCAAAGATCAAGAGAAGAGGGAGAATTTGGGTCTTTTTACACACAGTATTTTTAAAAGGGTTTTGTAAAACTCCTAAGAAATAAACCATGGAAAAACACATCTTCTGATGACCTCTGAAAACAAAGATTGCCCAAAGGTCAATTTAGCCTAAGTGCCATCAACAATAAAGAACACTTTTTACGATCAACCAGATGTTTGAAGAATGTCCAAACACCAATATTGACACAAAACAGGTGGAGGGTTTTATCCTCATTTGCTAAACACACAAATAAACAGTCCCAACTGGACATTGGTCAGTTTGAATTTCAGAACTGTAAACATGATGGAGATAACTAGAAAACCTGTTAATGCATGCTGGTTTTCCACTGCTTCAGCCGTCTTTCCATCTATTAGCCAGTCAACATGCATTTGAGTCTTTGGTAATTGATTAATTGGCACACAAATTGCTTCCCCCTTTACGTGAATGCACTTTAGATCTACTTTAAAGGTATTAAATGTAATTTAATATTTTCAATAAGATTAAAACAACTTTGCAAACAAGTTCTGTTTTTGTGGTAACTAAAATGAGGGAAACCATGTTTAACAATGCTGTGTAAACTGTTTGTATTAAAAATCAACCAAAAAACAACCTTCATAAATGAGAAATATTTTCGCCTGCCCTCTGTTTTAGTTCCATTTTATTTCTATGTTATTGGCGTATAAATATTATTCTTATCCAAGACCATCATTTTGTCTTTAATGTCATATTTTATCGGTATTGTTTGTTTTTTAAGCCTATTCAAAAGACAGATGATTTCAATGCAACTTATATAGCAACTCCATGCCACAGTCCCCCCCATAACAAACTCACTTCTTTCTGATTTAGAATATAGATAGAGTTCTTTCAACAAATGTTCTTTCAACAAAAGCTAAGTTGGTTACACCCCAAGCACTGGGCAATGGGTACACAATGGCCCTGCACTTACTCCATTACATTGAGGGTTCAATGCAAGACTATAGCAAGTCCTTCACCTTTGTGAGAGTTGCCATATCTAGTATGTGAATTTCTTCGAAACAAAAACAAAGTAAATGACCATCAAAATGTATGAAAAATAAACCTTTCCTTGAGATATTGACAGAAACAGTTGTGACAAATGGATCGATAAGTTGTTTGTCACAAGTAATTACACATTCATAATTACAAATCCTAATGCTCTCAGGAAACTTCTGAAAGTTTGAGTGCAAATCTATGAAGCCACTTCGGGGTAAGAGTCCTAGCTGACCCCCATTTCAAAGAACCTGTAATTTTTACATCCTAAATCCTTGGACCTCGATCAAACAGAACACCAAACAGCTAGGTACATAATGATAGAGGCTTGGAGCTACAATATTGTATCATACTCGTTTGAGTTTGGGACTTAATTGATTATCCCATTACCAAAAAATAACCAAATTTAACCACATTGGTGCAGAAGACTTTGGAAAACATTGTGGGAAAATAACAAGCAATTTTTTTTTAATGCCATCAAAATTGCCAGAAAGTGTAAAATGGTTTAAGAACATAAGAGATGGAATCAAAAGCATGACCATGTGGCAAGTTTTCCTATTTACAAGTACATTCCTCCGATAGTCAGAACAGGTGAAATACATGCAGTTCTCATGGTTAGTTAATGTATGATTTCAATTAGACAGATTACCATTTTAATGGATTATCACATCAACAATAAACCATTTAAGACTTTCTATGGTAAAAGCCACATGATTTGACCATTAGATTTTAACAAAGCAAGGGTAGCATGGGTAATCAACTCACTAACCATCTTAACAGGGAGTTAAATGATAGCATATGACAGTAGACAGTTAAAGGCATTTAAGAACTTATGTTGGTATTGCAAGAATGGGGGAATCAAGTGCACCCATTGGAGCTACAAGACTGTTGCATGCTTGTTTCATGTTTCCTCAGGTGCTGTACTGAAGAAAGTTACTGAGTGCGTTCTGACAAGAGCAAGTGGGATTTACAGAAAATCAAACTACTTAGTTCTTAATTCTTTCAGATGATTCAATCAGCCACCAGTTCTTTTTTGGCTCTCTTCCCTTTAAGTAAACTGTAATAAACTTCTTTCCAATATACATTATATTCTAATCTGTTGGCTCAATAAAGTTTTGAGAGTTCCACAGATTGAAAATGTACAGTTTTGTGTAACAACGGTCAAGATGGAACATGGGCAGTAAACGATGAATTTCCAACCATGTCTATGTAATTTGCCAAATGACCAACAGTACTGCTGCAGACAGGGATTGAACTTAGAATGTCCGGACTCTGACCACTATCTAAAAGAAAACCCAAAAAACCTTAACAACTACCGATGCCTAAAAACATCTGCACTGAAAACTCTGAAATATTCTTTTTCAGATGATGCTACTCTTGTTTTGACGCTGCATCTTTAATCTATCTGTATGTTATAAAGGTAGTGGACATTGGCGTAGCTTCCTTTAGGCACATGCCTACACTTTTATTTCAGGAAAAAAAGGGAGGGCTTTATTTCCTGCTTAAACAAAATATATTTACCTGCTCTCAAATACATGCCAGAACACACCTGGGCGATTTCAGACTGCGTTTTTTCGCAGGGGAGCATGCCCCCTGACCCCCCTAGGATGACGTGCCTACACATTAACTTCAGTCAAGCTACGCCCCTGGTGGAAGATATGAAATAAGAAAGCTGGACCACAAATACTTACCAGAGAACTTCCATGTTGAACTGGTTCTGCAGATTGCCGAGGTATTCACCAATCATTTGCTTGCTAAGACCTTTCCTTGTGATCAGGAACCTGGCAACAGTCTCAGGCAGTTCATTTATAAAACTGTGCTCGCACAAAAACTGGATCCCCTTTTCTGGTTTCCTGTAAGCAAAGGAAGGAAATCGTATTTAAGTAAGACATTTGACATGAACTTGGTTTCAGGATGTCCATTTGATGGCTGTTGAATGCAGTAAACTCTTAAACCCTTTTCCATATTTGAAGTCTATTTAATGCATCTTTGACAGAGTATTCAAACCATTAGGAGAGTTTTGTCTTTTTGTCACAATGTTTTAGCATCAAATAATTGTCATGGGTTTTTGCTTTAAGCCATTACCAAACAATAACGACATTTTACCATTTTGTTGCAGACGACTCTGGAAAACACTGTAGGTAAAGGAGAAATTTCTCCTTTTCCTACAATGTTTTCTACTCTTTCAGTAGATAACTTTCCAATTTCAATTTGGGACAGTCGAAAACTTGATGTTTGCTGAAGGGTTAAATGAATGTTTGGGAAGAAAGAGATAAATGTCCGAATGTCAGGAAAAGGGTAACACTGGAGGAAATTATAGTCATTAATATTTCATAACATGCATATCTGCTCATACATATTCATTGGCAATTAAAAACCATCACAATATGAGGCATTTGAAACATTTCCTTGAGGTTATATTACAGTTTTGTAGTGAACACATCGAGGGTTCAATGCAAGACTATAGTAAGTGCTTCACATAGGTGAAACACTTACTATAGTCTTGCGTTGAACCCTTGACATACTCATGCCAATTAAGGAGAATCCATTTTTCAGGGCTCTACAAACCATCCTTGGTGTAAATTAGAAAGCATTAGCAGAAGCCAATGTCATTTGCAATAATGGATTCTGAACCCTTAGAATGCTAGGTAATTTTCTTAAAATAGATTTTTGTGTCACCTGCTTTCCAAAACCTTAAATATCTGCTTAATTTTGTTAGGAAATACCTATCAAAGCCTATAGGCCAGCCGCCAATTGACTTGGCAGCTGGCCTGGATCTAACATGTTTGCCTAAGGATGAAGTTGGTTAATCAAAATGAAGCAGGTTTTGGAAAGCAGACAAAACAAAATATCTATTTTTTTTTAGAAAATTACCCAGCAATCTTTCATGTATAAATCTATTTATCTAAAAGTATGTATCATCTATTACTCCCTCTCCTATAAGACTCCAAAAGCCTCTCCTATAAGACTCCAAAAGCATCCTCAATCATAGGAAATTACGGGCGTATCTTTATGCTGATGTCATGTAATTACAACATACCGTAAATATGGATTTCAAATTTCATATGCAGGTACATCCTAATTATTCTGTTAAAAGGTTTTTTACTCCAGGCCACATGGCTTCATCAATGGCTTTCATTAGCTGTATCAACGTGAGTCATGACAAAATCTACCTTCACATATATGCATGGGGAAGGTTTGATACTTCAATTATACTTGAGTACCCAAAACTTTGCCTCAAGGAGGAATTATTCAAAATCTGAATCAGCTGCATAATGTTGTTAAATCTTTACTCAAGCAGTAAACGATAGATTTTCATTCTAAAGCACACAGATGACTTTATATAAATGGTTTCTCTAGTATGATAGAAATGATTCCGATTATTAAGAATTTCCTTACATGAGCATTCAAAGGTTTTCAAAAAGTTAGCTTGTAATTCGAACCGTTTTCCTTATGGGAATTTTTGACTGGCCGAAAAAGCAAGTAACAGCAGATGACACTAAGAACAAGAAAAAAATGTTTTATATTATAAGGCAGAATATATTACAGCAAAAATATAATTAGTTCATCAGGATATACATGTACCCCATTTTAACATTTCTTTCCCCATCCTCTGCAATCAATCCAGCAATGTAAGGCATTATTATCGCTTTACCAAATGCCTAGTTTTATACTGTCCCAAATTGAAAGAGTTTGGAGACGACATTTCAAAATGTGATGAAATTGGAAAATAATATTCTGATATGGAATGGTTGCAAATTAATATCAGGAAACTATTTTATTCATACTTGTTTGGTCGTCTTCTCTTGCTTTGAATTCGGATCAGTAACAAACTCTTCTATGTGGGAATGGGTTATTTGATGATAAGTGTTAAAACTGATTTCTTATTGAACACCCCAATTCAAGGTCTCACACTAAGTGACTTTTTATCTCACATTTCCCTTTATCCTACCATCAGATGCACATTGATCTTAGAAGAGGTTTTCATAAAAAATTTGGACAATCGGGACAACACATGCCAATTGCTCTTTTGTACAGCTCCCAATGGCAGTCACCTTATCTAATATGGGAGAACATAAGACGCATTTCCTAAAGTCTGTCACAAAATGATTTGACGCTTTTGTGGGAAAAGAGTGGCTGCAATCTGTCTTTTAACCCAGAAGGCCAGAACAATTTCTATTCAATCAGAATATATAACAATTTATTTTTGCCTGCTGTTTTCAAACTTTCATTTTGGATGATACAAAAAGTTTGTTAACCCTTATAGTGCTAGAACATACTTCATGCTTGTGCAAACAGTTAAGATCCATGCCAGCCACCAAGTAAACTGGTGGCTGGTTGTGATCTAACTTGTTTGCTACTCTAAGTACCTTTCCTCATCAAAATTTAGCAGATACCTAAGGTTTTGGAAAGCAGACAAGCATTTTAAAGGTTAAGTAACAACTTAATCAGACATTGAATGGGGTCCATTACATCTAAGAACTAAATAAGACTCAAGCCACCCTGGGGTTCGTTCATTCTTCTCAAAATTATCACACATTACCTCCATCATATCTTGCCCCCAGACTTCAAAGGTTGGCTGATTAGACTGTATTACTTTTTATTAACGAAACAATACTCAACCCTGGCATCAAAGGGGAACCAGTCTGGTTAATACGGCATTAAAAATTGTATTCATTTTCGGAGAGCCACGCTCCCAGCATCCCATCAGTATGTTTTCTCATAATCACGTTTCATAATGGAACCCCACAATAAAAAAACATTTCTTTTACTGGTGCATCCATTACTGCAGCGACTTTCAACACTTTACCTAAACAAACAAGAAAAGACAAAGTTTTTTCTTTTTCAAAATTGCTTTGATCAATCAAACTATAAAAAAATCTTTAGGTATTGTCCTGTTTTTCATTGTCGTAAAACTCTTTAACTTCTGGATAAACATGCTTTGCTGTTTGGAAAGTCCAAAAGGAAAAATATGCAGTCAGATGTACTATAAGAAATAACCTATGGTACACATAGGTGAAGAACAGGAATATTTCTAAACGGTGACTGGTTCTTTATTGCACTCATTGCCGTCAAATTTTCTTCTACTGCATGACCAATCAGCAAACTGCAGTTGGTTAGAGGCATCGTTAAACATGTTTGTGTTGGTAAAAGTTGTTTTTTTAAGCTCAAGTGCAAACAATTAATTTCATACTTACTTGTTGAACAAATTTAATCCAATTCTGTACACTCGTTTGCGTTGTTTATCCGTGGTTTTTGGAATATTGTGCTGATTGTCTGGTGTAACACTTAGCCTTAATCGCCTCTGATAGCTTATTGTTTCACTACCAATACTGACGTTTTCAGCGCTGACATTCTCCGAGCTCGGTGAGCTTGAGTAGTGATCCACACTCTCCGGTTCACTCGTCTCCGAGATATTACTCATACGCTTTAAGTCCGACTTACTGATCGATCCGGTTGAACCACTCAAAGTACCGTTTTTACGTTTCCAAATCGGAGAAGCTTCGGGTGCCCGAATTGGAATGGGAGGTCGCTTATTGCTGTCTGTCACTTGTAGGGTGTTACCAGACTCCTTCCGTGACCTATATTTGACCTCTGAATTTGACATAAAGTATTTAACCGTTTGTTCGTGCATGAGTTTTTGTTCTCGAGTGACAGAATGATCTGGGGAAGCATGTTCTTTATTAAGCTCGGTTTGGCTGCTGTTCATAGAAGCACTATCACTAGATTCTGAATGTGTCCTAAAGTTTTCGTATGATGAATTAATACTCCTGTTACTACCAAGTGTGTCCGTGCTTATATTACTTGAAGCCAGTGAAGTGCCTGAGGCTTTATGAAGCCCTAAAATGGCTGGGTTGATATCATGACTAGCATCACTCTGAAAACTATCTGTTAAAATGTCCGTCTCCTTGCTTTCCACAAGGGTCTCAAAGTCTAAACTATGTATATCCACGGCACTCTCATATGGAGTCACTTGAGGTGAATCACTAGCACTGCTGTCATTCATCTCCGGGTACGAGTTCCGGTTATTATTCTCCTCCTGCTGTCCCGCAGGACCAACTTTGCCCCGCCCATCCTTGTACATGTGACCATTGTCCATGAGGTCGACCTCTCGACATCGCTCTAATCGACGATCACGGTGAGAACCCGGTCGATATTTCTGCATCTCTGCCTTATAGCCTTGGTCCAAACTCATTTGTTGGCGCATTCGTGAACTGTCTGTGTTGTCAGCCATTCGTTTCCTAGGATCGTTAAGATGCATATCTGGATGCCGTTTGTTGATTAACTCCCCGTTTGGAATTATCGTGGCACCCATTGTGCTTGTAAACTGGACATCGGAAACCCGGTCTGACCAAACTGTGTTGCTTCTGCCGAGTTTAGAAAGCCTTCGCTCCGCAATGGAATTCCTTAGATTTTCAAACTTTTTGTTCATACAGTACTTCCTGTATGCGCGTTGTATGACTTTAGCCGCACCACGTGATCTTATTGAACCACCATAGCGACGTTCTAGCATCTCAATCTGCTTATCCTGTAGATCCTGAGACAGCTCGTACGACTTGGATTGTACACGGGATCGTTTGATCAACTCATCCTCCCCTCGTCGTAATGATCGTTGTCGACGAACGTTTGATGTCCCAAGCGACTGTTGGGCTGGCAGCTTTATGACTCTTGGCGAGTCATTTGGTGACCCGACAGATCGTGATCGTGATTTCTGGCGTAGCAATTCCTCACTTGCACGAGCACTGGTCACACTACAATTAGAAGGAAAAAAGAACTTACACACTGTAGTTTATAAAGAACCTTATCTATGTCTCCTTTCTAAAGCAGAAAAAACATTAACAAAAACATAATTGCCTCATGAGGAGAAATGTACTAATAATGAACAAATCTTGTCCTTATTTCACAATGTCATAATGTTTCACATTATGCCATCTGCTCAATTCTGGGAAGGAGTTAAGATGCTATTCTTATGCTTAATTGGTTACCAAATTGGCCAGATCTGAAAGTATAAATTTACAAACAAACATCAAATGTTATATGGAGAGGGTTAACAACGAGTTCAACATTCAACAATTGGGAACAAAAGTACAAGTGTCCAACCACTAGAAAGGCTCTTATATGCAAACTCTGTTACTCTGACCTATTTCCCCATGATTGTGAGAAGTGTGATTGGTCAAGATTGGAAGCAGATTCAACAATATATTTCTTTATTCTTTGCGATATTCACAAGAAAACATAGTGTTTAAAGAAGAAATAGCTGATAACAAACAAGACCTTTTCAAATTCATGGTTTCATACAATTGAAATGTGATAAAACACTCAGTAAACCATTATAAAGTAATGATAGGTTTAACCCTTTACCAAAAAACAAATTTTTGACTGTCCCAATTTGAAGGAGTTTGCAGACGACATTTCAAAATGTGACGAAAATGGAAAATAATCTTCTGATAGGGCAGAAAACATTGTGAGAAAAGGAAGAAATTGTTTGATACAAGCAATTTCTTCCACTCAAACAATGTTTCCAGAGTCATCTGCAACAAACTAGTAAAATGTCATAATTGTTTGGTAAAGGATTAAATGTTTTAGCAACAGGATATCCTGTTACCCAGATCAACAACATTCTCTCACTTTTGAAATTCTCCTCTGGTCACTAAATTGATGTAATATTACCAAAGTCCAAATATATAAAGTTTATTTCTAAGGCTTCTTTATCTCTGCTCTTAACCCTTTCCCAAACACCAAATTTTCGCCTGTCCCAAATTGAAAGAGTTTGCAGAGGACATTTCGAAGTGTGATGAAATTGAACAATATTCTTCAGAAAGAGCAGAAAACCTTGTGAGAAAAGGAAAAATTGCTCATTACGAGCCTTTTCCCACAATGTTTTCTAAAGTCGTCTGCAACAAAGTCGTCAAATGTTGTCATTGTTTGGGAAAGGGTTAACTCCGTTATAATGATTACTGTTGGCACTGATTACTGAAGGTACTCATAAGAATAATCATGGTGTAGAGTCAATTTTTCTGAGGAGTACTCACAAAATAACATTCAACAACGCACAAACAAGACACAAATCTTGACCTCTGACCTCTGAAGACAGAGTTCAAGATTCGTGTCTTGTTTGTATCATACCATTTAAGGTAGAATACCACTAATCCACCATTTTGAAATTCATTCTTTCTTCAAAATTACTTTGGTCTTTCTTGGTATATTCGGTCTGGGCCGGAACTACTCTCATTGATCCGAATAGTTCCGGACCCCGACTGAGATTTACCAACAACAACCCCAAAGTAATCCGACGACAGATTGAGTATAAAAATGGCTAATTACGGGGTATTCTACCTTTAAGTCAACTTAGGGAAACAATTTAATAGCAACTTGATTATGTCCATTTTCTACATAGCATGGTACAGGATGAACCCATCACAACCCCTTGAGAACAATGAGGAGATATTAAACGGAAGTTACGTTAAGAGCAGGAAAGGAGTGGGTCGGAACTTTCACGTCAACAGCGACAACTTTACACGGGACTCCTTACAAAGTACAATGACCGATATGATACGGCACTTGAGGTTGACTTATTGCATAACTTCCGAATATCTCACTCTGTAACATCTGCAGCAGCTTAACCGTTTACCAAACGCCAAATTTTCAACTGTCCCAAATAGATAGAGTTTGCAGACGACATTTCAAAATGAGATGAAATAGGAAAGTAATCTTCTAATAGAGTAGCAAACATTGTGGGAAAAGGAGAAATTGCTTGTTACAGAGTCGTCTGCAACAAAGTGGTAAAATGTTGGTTTTGTTTGGTAATGGGTTAAGAAAGCACTTAGATGAATTAAGAAATTGCTCTCGATGAAGAATTCAAACATTATTATGTAACAATGATTTCTCCCTCGCTGAAGAATGATTTTCCTCATATTAAACAATTGCCGTCTGCTGTTCCCTTGTATTTGGATCAATCAATTAACGGCATTGGTTAACCAAAATATGCTGTCAGTGGGATATTTTGATTTATATTTCAGGAAGTGTTTAACTTTTTACCTCTCTTATAGTCTTGGTTAAATGGTGGCGTTACAGCAGCAGATGTATGCATTATTGCAGTACTAATGGAGGTCTTCTGCTTTGTAACTTACTTTACAGTAATGTACTAAGCTAGGATGATCATCACCACCCCATTCCTTCATTAAACCATAACCCAACAATACTGACATTTGACCATTTTGTTGCAGATGACACTTGAAAACTTGTGGGAAAAGGAGAAATTGCTCTTAATGAGCAATGATTTCTGCCCTATCAGACGATTATTTTCCAACTTCACCACATTTTGAAATGTCGTCAGCAAACTCCTTCAATTTGGGACAGTCTAAAATTTGGCGTTTGGTAAAGAGATAGAACAAATTGAAAGAATCAGTGAGAAACTTAGAGTATATAAAACAATAATTTCATTAGGACATGAGGATTAAAACAAGGTGACAATAAGAACAACTGTGAAAGAAAGAGAAGTTGCTAAATTGTGACAAGCAATTTCTTCTTCTGGCAATGTTGTTCCTTGACCCTTTAATTGTAAATTTCTTAAAATGAAGACATATGAAAAGGTAAAATAATTTCTTTTAATCCCTAAAATGGCCATTTCACAATTCTGCCAGAATTCACAATAACATTAAATCAAGCACTTAAATCTCACATTTAACTTTTCATTACCTAAACAACTCCCTTCGAATTCCATCACCACCTACAAAACTGATCGAAATATTCCCAGAGACTTTAATTTGCAGTCCTGCATTATCAGGATAGGTAATGCTATTATTTCCCCTGTATATAGCAACATCTCGTTTATTAGGTCCACTTTGGTTGTCCGAATCCAGAACATAATCGTTCTCGTCATAATCGTCAAAATGCCACGGCTTACTAGACCTCCGTCTGCGTCGGGGTCGCATCTTTGTACAAAATCTATGGCATCAAGTAGCAAATTGATATCAAGATAAGATTAAATTGATAAAATATGTTCAAAGTCTTTAAAAAATCATCCCATTTTTTCCAATTTATCTTCTTGCTATGATTTGAAACTTTACAAACAAATTTTGTCACATGATCATCTAAAGACAAATTTGTGCAATCCTCATCATTTAACAAAAGAGATCGTATTTCCAATTTATTGTTTCATGATTTCATATCAGTGATTGGCACACGTTTGCAGCACACCCGTCTATCTAGCACAGATCATGTTATCTGTCAGTGTATCAGTTCACAGATCTCCTATCTCTGCCTATCTCTGTATCTAAAACATGTCTTGGTTCATTGAGTTTCACAAAACATATGAGGCTGACGTTCATTAAAGCTATGGCTGCCTTCAGAACTTAGTTCTGGGCGTTCAGCCTTTTTTTATTTGCTGTCTGCTGTATAATAGAGAGGGGGGGCCAGGTACATTCTACACGCTGCTGGATATATGAAGAACAGAGTAATTCTTTAATTAAAAGTAAGCCCGAGATCTGACTAAACGCCTTGCTTTCCTCAACAAATTATATTCACTTAAAATGAATATGTAGCAGACAACTTAACACATACAATGCTGGGTAATTTTTCTAATTCTTCATTTTGGGTCGTCTGCTTTTCAAAACTTAAATATCTGATTGATTTTGATGAGATATGATACTTAGAGTAGCAAACAGGTTAGATCACAGGCCAGCCGCCTGGCCTGGATCTAACCTGTTTGCATAATCGTGCACTATAAGGGTTAAAGCACATTGACATTAGTTAAAACAAGGATTGTCATACTAGCATCAACTCTAGAGATAAAACTTATATCAATCATCAACTAATTGTCGATTATTGCCTGCTCCACCTGCCTGTTTGGAGTGTGAGTAAATGAGTTAAAGACGACTCTGTAAAGCCCTTCACTATCCCATTAGGTATCAACTGCTTGAATGGTCTCATTTCAAAGAATTAGGGAACAGTGGTGTGTTTTGGAATTTTTGTTTTCTTACGGAATTTTTGTTTTCTTACGTTATTTAAATAAACATTTTTGGAAAAAATTCAATGAGTTCTAAGAAAGAAGTGCAATTTTATGAAGAGAGATTAATGAGATCAGGAGAACAATAGAAATCTTCAATTAGTATTAATTACCATTACACATGATTATTTATTAGGAGTTGAAAATCAACATATTTCACCATCATGATGAAAATGAATTGTTTCATATGAAGATAGCTGTCTGTCTGTCTGTCTGTCTGTCTGTCTGTCTGTCTGTCTGTCTGTCTGTCTGTCTGTCTCTGTCTGTCTGTCTGTCTGTCTGTCTGTCTGTCTGTCTGTCTGTCTGTCTGTCTGTCTGTCTGTCTGTCCATCTGTCTGTCCATCCATCTGTCCTTCTGCCCGTCTGTCTGAAGACTACTCGCATTTAACATATTCATTTTCAAAAGTTTCCAGAAGAATTTGCTGCTATTGGAGCTATTCTTTTATAGTATGGTATTACCTATTCAACATATCTTTTTGCTTTCATCTCTTGCAGGTCCAAACAATAATGTGTTAAAAAAGCAGTTAAGTTGAAGGGTTTCAAACATATGCCAGCATCATATAGGTTCATAAAGCCCCATACTAGCTTCAGCATTATATGACAGGGAACAAGAAAGGGGAAAATCAGGTTTATGTTAATCACAGGAATGATGAAACCAGATCAAAGGAAGCTAGCTCAATGTTTTGTACCGAGAGGTAATTGTTGAAATATTATTTGGCAAGTCAGGAAAAACATAACCTCTTTTATGACTTGTTAATTGGAGATTTACCTACAGAGCAACCTTTTTCTGTACTTGATTTGTCTAATCCATATTTTCTACACTTTGATACAACTGCAATATCATGCATGTCTCTGCCTGTTAATCTTATGTGACCTTAATCACACCTGTTACTATCATAGCATTGAGTACTTTATCATAGCCAAAATACTGTCTTTATAAATCCATTATTTATATATATAAGTATTGCACATGAACAGCGAAAGATTAAGGCATACAATGTTAAAGAACGATTGCAACACTACAAAGACAAAAATAAAATGATAATCCTCAAACTTTATATTTGACGAGTGGCATCTGTTTCAATTTTGATCGGTCACAAATTATGAATTTGTACAATAAATCAATCTATCAATAATTCTCCTCGTTAGTAAGGTAACAGTTTCCCCTTCCACGGTCTCACCAGATGATAATTAAGCATACAGATTGGGGTCGAGGATTCTGTAAATACGCTCCCACTGGGAAGCCGTTGGATCATGATCACGGCGAAGCTTGGTGTCTCTGATTTAGTAAAGCACATGGTACCAACCTGCTGGGCATCAGGTTATAAACTGCGAAACATTGATGGGATTAATTCTACCTAGATTACAAACATCTTTGATTCTTTTTTTATTTACTTTCATTTCCCAAATATAAAACAGATAAATTGTTAATTGATGTAATTCATCTCAACCCTTGTAGACAACAATTTAGCAAAGACTTTACAAACTATTTGCTACCACCACGAAAATACATAAAGACTTTACAAACTATTTGCTACCACCACGAAAATACATAAAGACTTTACAAACTATTTGCTACCACCACGAAAATACATAAAGACTTTACAAACTATTTGCTACCACCACGAAAATACATTTTTTAGTCTTCTTCATTGTACATAATGTATACATATATATCTCTTTTTTCAAAATAATGTTCAGATTTCAAGTTAATGATATTCGCAAATTCTTGTTTCAATTATACAAATTCATTTCAAAGGTAAAATCACTATGGAAGCGTTATAAGATAACTGATAATTTATAACATAAGTGTTTACAAGCGAAGCAGAATGGACGGACCATTCTGACATGTTTAATTAATATCATCATAATCCTTAATAAGATGTGTTTGCAACAAATCATTCTCTAAAACTTGAGGAAAAAATTGTTTGCACTCCAACGATTCTTGTTATTTTTTGAGATGCAGTCACCTTAGGTTTGCCTCATCAATCAATACTTATGCAATATGGAAGACTTAAGAAACCAATGTGACAAAACGATAAGCTGTTCTTCATGCGCATTTCATCATTTTGTGTCAATAGTTTATCCTGGTTCTCACAAAATGCATAGAATTTTTCACTATACAATTGGCATTTTGCTTTTTGTTGCTTTCAAGTTGGAAAAGTCTCAAATCAGATAAACATATCCACAAATAATCAAAGAAAAGAGTAAATCATTTCAACAAGCTAAACAAATTAATAATATTTCAGAAACAACGTTTTCAAACACAATTTCCTGGACAGATGTTACAAGTCATGTGATCTGCAATGGGAAAAGTAAATCTGTTTGCCTAAAAATTATTATATTTCAACTTGTTTTACTCACCGAAATGTAGTTAGGAGAAAACAAGAGCACCAATAAATTCCGTAGCAAACTAATTCCTTATGTTGTACAATCAAGTTTAACAAGCATCCCCAAGAGCCCTTCAAAGTGTTCACAAACTACTCTAATCATTACAAATGGCACACATTTTCAGAGGCCTAGAATTTTTCTTGGAAAAAAAATTAGGACCCAAGCGAACAGAAGGTAGAAATAATGTTGCTTACAACAGATTAATTATTTTGTTTGACATATGACACGGAGCCTGTAGCCCCAAGGCTCTACCAGAGCTTACAGTACTGCTTCTGTTACTCACCCTTAACCTATCACCAAACAATAACAACATTTAACCACTTTCTTGTAGACAACTCTGGAAAACATTGTGGGAAAAGAAGAAATTGCTTGTGACGTGCAATTTTTCCTTTTTCCACAATGTTTTCTGCCCTATCAGAAGATTATTTTCCACATTCATCACATTTTGAAAAGCAATTTTTCCTTTTCCCACAATGTTTTCTGCCCTATCAGAAGATTATTTTCCACATTCATCACATTTTGAAATGTTGTCTGCAAACTCTTTCAATTTGGGACAATAAAAAATTTGGCATTTGGTAAAGGGTTAAACTACCGCTTCTGTTACTCACCCTTGGCTCCATAATAGCCTACAATCATTTACAATATTTGCTGGAGATCACTTTAGAATTAGAAAACAATGTGACAAAAGGATAAATTTCGCCGAATGAACACTTTATCCATTTGACCCAATACATTAAAGAACATTCATTGCATTTTTGCCATCTGCTATTAATTTCAAATTGCATCACATTTTCCATATCAGAAAATGAGTTGACCCTTCCTTCTGTCCTGCTTTCATCAATTTCATGGTTTCAATCCTGTATACACTTAATTAACATGTAACATGAAAGCCCACTTTAATTTGACATATCTGCACCCGTGTACCACAGACTAGTCCAAAACGCCAATATAGCCTCATTTCTAGCTTTCCCTCCAAAGTAACAAAGAGAAAAGGGTCTCGTGAAATGAACAAAAACAATGTTCTTGAGTGAGTGTGTTTTTGCAGCAAAAAAGTCTACAAACATATGGTAATGATTCACATGTACATCATCTTTTCAAGACAAGGCACACGCCACATTGTTTATAGGCGAACAGAAAGTATTTCTAAAGAATGCAGATAACAGTTTTAACATGCTTTTTGTGTATCATGCACACCCTTCACTGGTCCCCTTTTTTCAATTAACCCTTTCCCAAACAATAACGACATTTGACCACTTTG
Organism: Cerastoderma edule; assembly: GCA_947846245.1. Classification (NCBI taxonomy): domain Eukaryota; kingdom Metazoa; phylum Mollusca; class Bivalvia; order Cardiida; family Cardiidae; genus Cerastoderma; species Cerastoderma edule. The sequence continues at coordinate 18,810,546 of OX401413.1, forward strand.
TTCCAGACGACTTAAGAAAACTTTGAGTGAAAAGGAGAAATTGCTCGTGACGAGCAATTTTTCCTTTTCCCACAATGTTTTCTGGCCTCTCAGAAGATTATTTTCCAATTTCATCACATTTTGAAATGTCGTCTGCAAACTCTTTCAATTTGGGACAGTCGAAAATTTGTTGTTTTGGAAAGGGTGAAAAGTTGTAGAAATTATTGGTCAAAACAACCTTCCATATTTGAGGTGGACATTCTTCCTCTGCTTTACCCAGAAATTTTAAAAGGTTTCTAATCTATATCATAGAGAAATGGGTTTTTCTCCATTCTTTTTATGTCATCTGCTTGTGTTTGATTTCAATTTGGACTAATCACACCTTCCCATATGGGAAAATGGGAAGTTGTGACCTGTCCTTATTAATTTTTTTCATGATGACCTCAGGTTAATCTCCAAACCTTTTAATACAAAGCCTGATTCCTTTTGATATTCTATACAAATGACATTGTAGCTTAGCTATAATACTTTCTGGTATTACCTTGCCTAATCCATTAGTTCTCTAATGACTTGGTACCTCATGTATTTTTTGTGTTTTGTAGCAAGAGTTTAAATGTCTTGATTAAACTCCCTTCTGTTCTCCTTTGAATCAGACACAATTTGATGACATAGGAATTCAGAATTAAGTTAAGATAAGATGTACGTTCCTTAAAGTAACATTTTATTGTATCTTTAAATTCTTTCAAGCGAGAACTCATCAGAATTGTTCCGACAAGACAATTCATCCAAAAGAGATTTTTCCAGTAGTTATTTAAGAACTGAGAATACATGCAATCTTATCTAGACAGGAACATAAGCAAATCCTTCTTTTATCACAATCAATCAAATTCATTAATTGTTTTTTAATTGAATGCTTTAACCATTTAAATCGATTTATTCTTATATTGTTGAACACAATATATTACTCAGAACATCTAAAGTTTACTACAGTAAGAGCTCATTAAATACCTAAAGCACATAAAACATCCATGGTTCCAGCCATAAATATGACACAACATGCCCCCTGTGAAGAAGTCAAGTGTTTTAAATATCCAAGAATTTATTAAATAGCACATGTCTACAGACTGCCTAGTGATCCATGGTACTAAACCAGTCATTGACACGTCTCTGTTAATATCTGGGTAAATCTTGGCACAGTCCAAGTGACAAATATTCATAGAGTTTCTGGTTAAAAGCATGGCATTTGTAAAGGGCAATAACCATAAAAAGTGACACAAGTGCTCTCAAATTCAGAAAGTTGTATAAATTAATTTGACATGTACAAATAGTAGGCATCAATTTTCAGGGAAAAATGATACAGCAGAATAGTTTGCTATAGTATGCTGATGACATTATAATTAAATGAAATCAAAGGCATCCTTTTCATAAAATTGATGCGGGGCAAATCAAATTCCGAATCATTTTACAAATTCTTCTGTTAAAAAGACCTTGAGATACTGTAGGAAAACGAGATATTTTCCATAAAATAACTCATATGATCCTTTAATAGTTCAAAATTAGGACACATAATTATACAAACTCTAAATGACGATTCTAAAATGAATTCAAAATATAGGATCAAGATAACAATAAGCAAATAAGCAGATCAAAATGCTCTGATCATGTGAACCCATGAAACAAATTAAAATCGTACCAATACATGTCACTTTTTTATAATACAGGTACTACATGTTCCAAAACTTACATATAATATCATTAACACCTTAATATCATCCAACACTACAGTTAAGTCGTCGACATACCAATGATAAACATTTATCATGTGTGAACATTTAACATTGAGGTTGTGAAATATGTAATACTGAATATCTAACCAAAATTGAATAATATTTCAATATTATTCAGTGCTGCAGGCTTTTAAACAGCTGCTGACATGCTGCAAAACTTGATAAGATCATTAACACCTAGTTTACACCCTCAGCATTATCCATATCTCAGTATTTACAGAGAATAATCTAACTTGTACACTAGTTATGGATGTGAAGTATGGGGTTGTGGATGATGGCTATAAATTGACAATAGATCAATAATTGATAATTATCAGTGAGATTGTGTCATCTCACACATTTATAGTCATTATCACACCTTTGTCATCTGATATATATTATCTGATTAAACATAATGTCACAGTTCATCATCATTTAAAGATATACCTGAAAAGAATTAAAAACATACAGGTCATGCTTTCTGAATGTAGAACAAATAAAACAATGCTCATTTTTGCATTATTTGAAATATGTCAAACTTCAGTGTCAGAAGGTTCATGCAAACTTTCAGTTGAGTTAAATTTTCTCCTTTAAAAGCTCTCATATGGCAACACCGAGACAGGAGACATTGTTCACCAAGAGGAAATTCCCCTTTTGTGACACTGTTTTACAAAAACATCATCTGCTTCATAAAGAAACATACCTTGGAAGCTGCAGAATCCTAACTTAAATGAAGTCTACAAGCCAATGAAGCCAAACACACTCCTTATTCTAATGAAACAATACAGATCACTTTCTATGTCCATAGGGTCCACTCACTGTCTATAGTAATGACCACAATAAGAGAAAGCACAATTTCCAATGGGATCTATAAAAGTCTGCATCCTTTTGTTTATTAATCCTGTTATCAACTGACAACACAGTCTTAGCACTTCCTTGAACACCCTTGAAACCAGAAGGCTCAAGTGGATCCTAAGAGGTTTCGAGTATGTACAACCCTTGCCAGGATGAAATTTACTTATCAGCAGCACATATGGTCCAACCATGATGTTTTGAAAAGAAAGAAAACATATTGAACATGAGGTCCTGTAACAGATAATTTCATCTAATACCTCATTAGAGTCTACATAAAGCAAGTATTTTTTTTTATTATTTCAAACTAATTCAAGACCAAATATAAGTTTTGTTAATTTGCCTCTGTGAAATGGGTTTCATATTTAAAAATCCCCATAATACATGTCTCCATTCATTTTGTAGAAAGGGATAATAAAGCACAATGGTACAGTATATATAATCCCATATATGATATTTCAAATGTTGAAAGTACCTGCTGTTGGCAATTATAAAATATGTCAAAACACAGCAACATCAATTAAATTAGGAAATGGGATGAAAAGCATTGTAGTGATTCCTAAACAATTAAGTTGTTCTTTTCTCACTTGTTTCCTGAATGTCTGGAGAAGTAAATTGTCTTTATACATGAAAATGTTAACTGATGGGTAAAAGGAATATCAGTCATATTCGTTCGGTTTTAAGACTTCTATCTTTAAAATATTGGGCGGGTAACTCTGTACAGTTTCTTAGTCTCTAATGGGATTTATGTCCCTTGAAGATAAAACAATATTAGGGCACAATATTCTTCAGAATATCCAAATCCAGACAAACAGAGAGAACTAAATTGTTTCAACTAAATGATTCATTGATTGTTCACATGAACAAATGAAAGCAATCTCTGAAGGAATTGAATTAATGAATCTGTAATGGATTATTTAAAAAAAACAAAATGAGAAATTGTTGATGACATTAAGATCTCCCCTTCGTCACAATGACTTCTCCCAAAATATTCCATTATATCTTTTTTGCTGCTTTTTATCTAATACCAGTTCAAAAATAGCAAACAAGGGGAATGATTAAAAAAAAAACATGAAAGTATATGCGCTTATGTTATATTTGAATTCATTCATCCTTCAAATGACTTTATAAACTAAAATGAAACAAAATTTCCTGACAAGTCTAATGAGATTTGTTTCATTTTGTAATTAAGTAGATATATATAACTACAATAAAGATTCATGATATATATGCATGAAAATGAAAATGCAGAGCTATTGCTATAATTGTGTCTATTAGATTTAATGGCCCATTATTTCAAGAATGCAGTTTTATGAGACCAAGGGATACAATCTGAAAACATTAACCCTTAGAATGCTGGGTAAATTTATAAAGAAGATTTTTGTGTCATCTGCTTGCCAAAACTTAAAAAACCTGCTTAAGTTTGATGAGGAAAGATACTTAGAGTAGCAAACAGGTAAGATCACAGGCCAGCCACCAATTTACTTGGCGGCTGGCCTGGTTCATACCTGTTTGCATAAGCATGAAGTTGGTTCCAGCACTATATGGGTTAAAAAGCCCTGGAATGATATTCACTTGGGAATCCATTATCGTTTCAAGGACCAATTGTAATAAAAAAACATGGGAGAGAAAGATTGAAGATGATTAAATGAATGTGCGTAATAACCAACCTTTAATCTAATGATGCAATTAGACAAAAGGAATGAGTCATGGAATTTACATACGATAAACAAGAAATGTTACCTGTAAACAGTTCACATTTGTTTTGGTTTTCACTTCCAAGATTTTTCGAAGCTTGCTTTGTATGACAGACCTGCTTGTGTTATTCACATACATGTAATACCAAATACACAATTCTGAAACTTATTCAAGATGGAAGCATTGGCAGATGATATTGCATGCACTTAGTTTATGTACTTTTATGAGGAAAGCAGAAATAAATGTGGAAGATAAGGAAGCGTTTTCAGCATGCACCTATGTTAAACATCTTTAGCTGACAAAAACAGCGATAAGATAGAATTCTCTCTCTTGCACAATGTTGTCAATTCAATGAAAGATAAATCTCGTCATTATTCAGCACTGCCGCATGCAAACACTAATAGTTTGTACCTGTCTTAAAACATAAAGGGCAAAGTGCATATACATATAAGAAATAAAGCAGAGGTATTCAGAATGATTAAAATCTGTACACCTTGGCTACACACCTGTGGAACAAGCATGAATCTGAATTCCAGCGTGTGGTCAACAGTTTAGACATACTAATCGGCTGGTTGGAATGTTAATCTTGTGATCAAGTCATCATGTTCTGTGCCCTGTTGGTTAAATCTCGATCAAAATCACTTAATTCACGGTAATATCCAGGTGTATAACGTTTCTATAACACTCACAGGGGCTAACCTGGGTCACAGGTTGTGGTGGAGTTTCTCCCCTATCACTTTCATTATGATTTGTGATACAGATTAAATGTCATTCAACTTGATTAACCTTTTATATTCTGAGAAATTCATACAAACACTTAACTCCATTCAAAGATTGCTGCTATATTATGAATCAATAGCATAGAAAAACATGAAAACAGAGAAAATTACGCTCATCATCAAATTTTGTCAATTCTGTTACAATGTTTTTAACAGTGATCGGATTCAAGAGAGTCAAGTCCCTTTTGCATATGGAAAGACATAAAACACCCCATGAGAGTGCAGTTCATCTTTAACCCATGTTTACCCAATTTTCTCAATTATCTAAATTGAAAGTAATCAAACTAGCTCTTAAAGGTAGATGGAAACATTCATCAAAATGTTATCATATCGGACACTTTTGATCATTTCCTATTGTTTCAATGGTTCCTCTAAATGACTTTTCCAGTCTCACCAACTAGTAATCAGTGTATCTATGAGTTAATAAGTTCAGGAAGAGACTTAACAAATGGGCATTTTACAACTGAAAGTGTTTATGCAATGCAAGACCGTAAAAAAGGACAACAAGTCAATTTTAATCCAATTTAAAATCCCATATAATGAAATGGTTTAAAAGTGTGTCAGATCGTTGCGTGACTGAAAGTTTCCTCTGTGTTGAAATCAGGCATTTTTGATAAAGTAGAGGTAGCTTAAGTTTACAGAACCATACTCCTCCCCGTTATTTTACACCATTGTTATGTTGTAACATTATCAGCCTCACTAGGTACCTTTACAAACACAGAGATCTGCTAGAGATATGCGTAACCTTACCCATTATTCAATAAATACTATTTTTTGTTAAAAAAAAAAACAACACCAGAAAATATTTCCCTTATTTGAATGGCTATACATCTAAAAGAGGATATTGAAAACATATTATTGCAAAATTTGCCTTTCTTTAAGAAAATATATGTCTTCTGCATAGTTTATTCATATATTCACATGCTGCTGTTTTCAACTTTGATATTAAGTCACAAAATGAGATAAGTGCTGTCACAGTTACAGAAAAGACCTTGAATATCCGCATCAACACTGTACCACTTAAAATAAATCTCAAAATTCCATCAAAAAAGAGCATTTCTCTTGTGGAACACACTCCATAGATGCCAACCAAGTTTCCAGTTTCTAATGATATTTGTATGATATAATCAGCATCTTCAAACTGAAGTTTGAGGAAAAAATATAATTATTTTAACAACTTGAATGAGTCATAGATCCAGACTGATATTTAGTTCACACATCAGTCATAGAGCTGATAAGCCCAGCCACATGAAGGGAGATAACTTCCTAGACACAAATGGAAACATTAATCTAACTTTCCTCCCATTGGTAAACAGAACAAATTAATGGTTCAGCCCGATGCTATTGTACAAGCTTTTGTTTTCCTTGGACAACATCATTTAGAATATCTCTCAAATACTTTGACTTCAACTTATGCCTAAACCCTCAATGCATGTGAGAAATTGGTGCAATTAAGTTAAAAGCAACATTAGAAAAAAATGTTATTGATGCATTGGAGAGAAACATTGCTAATGACAAGCAATTTTTCTTAAAATTCCATATTTTAAATATTCGGTTAAAGATGTGTCAAAACAATTAATTGCACACGTAGTTTAATGATAGTTCATATAGAGTATTCGGTTGAGACTGCATGGGTCCAGTAGGTTTATAGATGTGTCAACATTGCGATCTCGCATAGTTCGAATACTTGCAATACAAAACAAGTTTGATGTCATCATTAATTATGCACCACATTAAAAACAAACTCTTTCCCTCTTTCCATTTATCTTATCAAACTTTTCTTTGACATTCTAAGTAAAAAAAAGCAGACGGCATTTAAAAATGCATGATCAATTAGTAAACAATGAAATTAAGTTGTAAACAGAGACCTAGCTTTTGTTGAATTAACATTCTTATTTTCATAATGTTTCAGATATCAATTGTGAGCTAGGGGTGTTATGAAATATCGGTATAATAAAAATTTTTTTAAATGATTTCTGAATTACATTTTTATGATAAATTATATAGAAAGGTGGGGTTCAGGAAGTTTAATTAGGAAATGTTAATAAAATAGAACACTATTGCCATTTCACACAATATGTCAATCACTATCATTCTGAGACAATGTTTCTTGATAGACATCTTAACCACTAAAAACCCTCTCTAAATATAAGCACAGAAATCCAAAATGTTCCCAAAAAGATCATTTCACATTGCTCAATAGCAATCTCATTTGTAAAGGAAACAACCCAAATAATACAACAAATATCCATTACAGATTTTCACATCCGTCTCTTGTCCCTAAGACAATTTGATCCTTCCCACCAATCAAATGACCTTTTACAGGAATTCACACCAAAAATGACTTCAACTGATAATGTCATCTTGTTTACGATTGGCTGTTGTTTGCGATTCACAGGAAATAGACACTAGAAGTGAATACAGGGTCACAAACTGCATCCTATAATTGAAATGATGCTGACCTACTTTATCAAACATCTTTGTCATATTTCTGAAATATATAAGACTAGACATTGCAAAAACTGCTTTTAAAAAACAGATTATATGTTAAATTCATTGTGTTCAAAGTATTAAGACAAAGAAAAAATTAGCATATAACCAAAATCATCAACATCAAAATATTTTCTGTAGCAAGTGTCTTAAGTGATTCGTTGTAGGCTTGTTAATAGTGATTGTTTATAGATATGAGGGAGTTAAAAATCTTTAAAACTGCACAACACAATGAACTGTTGAATATTATGCACTGAAGAACACCAGGTAGTCTTTGGAAGAAAAATTTGATAATTTTTAATTTGTTTAATTGTGTATACAGTGAATTAATATGTATATAAATCCAAAAGCATGACAACACTTTTGAGATCTACCGCATATATACTGTACATACTTAAATCAAATGACAATTAAATAAACCATTGATTGATGCAAATACATGAAAGACAGGGGCCCATGCTGATTAACATGCTTATATCATCAATTTATCCACACAAAGTGTATATATTGATAATATAGGCATCACAGTCAAACCACATTAATCCCTGTGACATGAAGCAGGAAATCTTATGATGGAAGCAGGAAATCTTATGATGATGTTAATCAAACCAAAATTTATATCATAAAAGTCAAGAGGTAACTTATACATCATTAACTTTTATCATCATTTATTTTTGTGTCGTCTGCTATCCCAAACCATAAAAGCATACTAGCGCTCAGAAAAACTACAGAACTGGGTAAAATGAGTTATGGTATACATTTTGATAGAATATGTTGAAACATAGCGAAAAACCACAAGATCATGACAATATTACGCCTGTTCTATTCATTATCTTCTTACAAATAGCTATTTTTACAAATTTGGTGCCCATCAATTTAACTTCATTGTTTACATTCCAGTAACATCTAAAATAGCAAGAAGCGCTCGGATTTACGAGTGTGAATCACTTGGTTATAAAAAATCACATGAATCACATATATTAATACTGACATTTATCCAATATTTACAACGTGAACATTAAAAATGGGAGAATTTCTTGTTTTTTTTTGGTTCTCAACGTTTCTCGACTGACCTTGTTTTATCGCTAATTGTAAACAAACCTGATAGTTTTCACTCTTTTAAAAGCATCATGTGAACGTGTTGCATACTTAATTCCTCTATAAAAGGAAATTTAAAGTACTTTTAAGTTCATTTTCAATTATTCTAGAAATGTCACAATTTAAAGGTCATATGTACAGGTTAGGTTTATTTCATAAAATTAAAATATGAAGTAAAAGAATCACATTGAAATTATTTGCAACATTTTAGCATAACGCATTACGTCATAAATCACCGTCATAGCGCACCGATTAATAAAAGTTCGTATGACTTACTTCCCTTTGTTGTGACGTCACTCGTGATCCACTGAATGCGCCATGTAAAGGGCGTGAAGAGCGATCGCTGGTTAGAATTGGTGTTTTTCTTCAAATAAACGATCCTAAAGTTATTGTTTGGATTGACAGCGCATTTTCTTTATTGGATATGATTCATTTTATAAGAATATCAATTTGAAAAAAGATGAATTAATAATTTAACCCGTGAATTTGCATGGATTTGTCATTGCGTAAACCTGTTCATATGAAAGGAATTGCTTGAAATTTGGACGATTTTCCTTGAATTGAATGATTCTTAAGTCATTGTTTGGCTTGACAGTGAATTTTGTATACTGGATAGTTTTCATATTATAAGAAGATCCATTTGAAAAAATAAATTAGTGACTTAACGCGTGAATTTACAAGGATATGTCAATGCGTTCATATGAAAGGAACGGCTTGAAATTGGGACGATTTTCCTCGAAATAGCAATCCTTAAGTCAATGTTTGGATTGACAGTGCATTTTCTTTATTGAATATGTTTCATATTATAAGAATATTCTTTTGAAAAAAAAAGTAAGTGACGTAACGCGTAAATTTGAAAGGATTTGTAAATGTTTTCATATGTAAGAATCGGCTTGAAATTTTGACGATATTTGTTGAAACAGCTATTTTTATTAATATTTGTTGAAAAAAAACCAAGAGTACTTTTTCGTCGATGATCGTGTATTAGACTTAAGGTTTTAATTGAGTAGTAAACAAAGACACAGGTCTGAATAAACGAATTGTCTTAACACCGTACATCGTATAACTATTAACTGTCAAATTCACCCTGCATTGTCTTATCAATACATAAAATGAAACGGGAGAAGATCATAAATTGCGAACAAACAAACCGTATTATAACCCAACTTACTTGTGATACGAAGGTTATCCTTAACTCACATTTTCACTACACATCAACTTACTTGTGATACGAAGGTTATCCTTTACCTCACATTTTCACCACACATCCAAATTTCAAAACTAAACACTGGCACATTTAAGAGTATTTGTTAAAATCATCCGGCAACTTTCCAGTAACTCCACCCCCAGTAAGAGGTCTATGATTTCGAAATTGATTCCGATGTCGTCTTTCTAGATCAACTGTTAAGAACTTAAGAATTGTTCTTCATATTCACTTTATATTAATGTTCGTTTTCTCTCGTGTAAGTAGCCTTGACATATTGAGCATTTAATTTTCGGACAGGTTTAATAATTAACAGCTAAAACAAAAAAATCGTCATAGTTTATTTTACTAACAACCTTAAATAAACATATTTGAATTTATTTTTTATGATTTTGGAATTTAAATATCAATTTGACAAAACTTGAAATTGATGTTAAAACGTTTTTTTGTTGAAACATAGAGTTAATACCGTTTTGGTGAATACTGATTATCATATACTTATTGAAGTGTCAAACTATTCTAATAAAAAAGACAACATGTTCACTTCTTTGAATATCATAACGACAAAGTATCACACGTAAGTCACATTGAGAGATAAATATGTCCTGACACCTTATCAATCCAAACATCCTGTGAGAGTTTGGTCTTAATTGGTTATATCTTAACAATGGATTTTTAAGATAAATTTAATTGCCGCGCATTGAAAGTGTGAGATTTGCCGCTTGTTATTTCATGTCTGGAATAGCAGAACGTGTCAGACCTGTTAATTAACAACAGAGATATTTAAGAGATTAACGCCAGAGGCTATCTTTCGCCTAAACAATAAAGGACTTGAGACTTGAAACATACTGTGCAAATGTGGCAGATTGGTGTTAATTTGCATCACGACCCTTAATCCTTGTAATGTCCGATGTCTGTTGATTGACCCTTTGTATGTGAGATAAACTGACAATAATCAATTAAATTGTAAACAAAGAGATTATGTTCAAATGTGTAAATTATATATTAAGTGATCTTATTACTAAATGATCAATATAAATTTGTATTAATCATGTTTGAACACCTGCATTTCAGTGTGACATACGTCATTTAAACCAATATTACCAATGGCAAAAAAATAAGATGTGTGATTTAAATAATTCCGAAAAGCAGACGCTTAAGTTAAGATCGAACCCATTATCATTTGCGTTGATGAGTTCAGAGACCGTTTGCGGATATCAAATATTCATTACTTTGAATTTTCATTCAAAGACAACGGCAGATAAAAGAAACTTGCTTGTTTTAATCGGTTTGTTATCATAGCAATCAACGTACATTTTCATTTTGTCTCATTTATGTACAATGGCAACGTTTCTACGATTATGTTAAAACATGAAACAAGTTTTGCAAATAAGAACAAGATGCATGATTGTATGCTTTATCGCTTGATTGGTGTTTGAAAGTGAGATTAGCTTTGTCTGGTTTAAATTGACAGTCTTGAAACCAATACATCAAGGTAAAGTGAATATTGTTGGTGTGTTTGAAAGAAAGAAAATATAACGGTTACTCAATAAGTAGAATGAATTTGAAGCGTCTTCATCTGTATAAATTACTTTGAATTGAGTCCGATCATTTAAAGATCATTAAAATCATTTTTTTTTGAAACGCCTAACAATGCGTAAACTTGCCGTCTTCGAAGTGAAAGTAACACAGCCTACTGTTCTTGTTTGGGGAATATATCATTTGCTTATTAGTAAAGTAAACACGGTCCAGTTAACTTATCGAAACTTTTTGCAGCTTTTATGTTCGTCGGAAAACGGGAGAAACTCGCATCCCTGCGACCAAAAGCAGAATAACACCAGAAGACCTGTCAAAATACCATATTCAATATCCAATTTATGTTTCCCAAACACAATTCAACACTTAAAATGTCCGAAATTTGTGCAAAAACACCGTCGTTACTGAGAACTAGATTCTTCTTACTGTTAGTTCATATGACTTTGAAGCACAAATGACGTCACAACAAGGGAGATAAGTCATTCACAAAAATCGATAAAGGTGAATAAAAGTAGTCAAAAACAACATTTTTCGCTTCTATATGAGAAAAAAATCATTACCTCCGTCATAACGAAACCATAACCTTATTCAAAAACGATAATTAAAGAAAATTTTGTTTATCGGGAAATTTGACCTTTAAGTGTAAATGAGCGCAAGTATGGCTTTAATTATCTGCTTAATTTTGATGAGGAAGAATTCTCAGAGTAGCAAACAGGTTAGATCGCAGACCAGCTGCCAATGTTCATGACAGCTGACCTAGATCTAACCTGTTTGCATAAGCATGAAGTCAGTTCCAGCACTATAAGGGTTAAAAAACCATTTTTGTGAAAATGGAATGCCCTAACCTAGGTATCAAAGTCCGACAGAAAAGGTGGATACTGCCTCTAAACCAGTTTACTGGTTTTTAATTCTAATGAAACTATTTGTCAAATCTATACAAGTACTGGTTAAGTACTGGTTAAGTAATCAGGAAGCAATCATGGAGAGTGAATTAATAAGCTTTAAACTTCTGTCACAATCAATGTAAAATAAATAAGTTTGAACTAATCAACAGTGAGAAACTATAGTATTAGACACCATTATATGTGTTTAATGGGTTAAGAATTGAGATTTATATAACACTGCACTAACCTGTAACTCCGATACATCGCTATGTTTTAAAGCACTGAAACCACCATCATGAATAAGAGAACTATTCACATATCTAACACAATCTAAAACACATACAAACTACAAATCCGAATGATTAAATAAAACAGAAAAGACACTCCTTCATCCCTGCAGAGACATGTCAACTTGAAACTTGGAAATAACATAAAACCAGAAATGTGTTTACACTGTTACGTCTATACGATTCCTTTCCTTTCAAACTTATTTCACATCAGATATGCAGATTGAAATGTTGAGGATAACGTAACAGTTTCCCTCTTAGAAGACAATTCACACTTTCTTTAAGACCTAACAAATTAACTGTAAGTTGACCCGGTGACACTGTAACTTCCAATTACGTTACACTTCAATCTTACTGGCTTTTCCCCTGTCTATTTTCTGGCCCTGAATGGAAACGTCGATTTAGTGACAGGGCTAAATGAAAATGGCAAAAGTCTAAACTTTCCCTATAATGGACACATACAGTGAAGGATGTAACAGCCTGTTCAATCCTTTCCTTAACGTAGATGATTTTCAAATTGACATCGCATCAGAAAACACTCAAAACAATTGTGACAAAAGATGAAACTTGCTCTCCATTTGTCACAACAATTTCGATGTTTATTAAATTTTTCTGCAGTTTACTTAACTTATATTTCACATCACTTCATTAATTCTCTTTAACATTGGCTGTCAACGAATTAATCCTAACAAGAGAAGAGTTAAAGCAGACATTCACACAGTGTCATGATATTTAATGTCCCCTTCCTTGTATTCAACCTTTAGAGACTGTCAAACTATTCCATACATTCGAGAGGATATATCAAACCAGTCCATAGAAAATTCATCCCTGTCCCCCAATTGATATTCATTCAATAAAATCTGTACAATGTCCATTACCTCAGCTAACAATTGTGACAAAAGCTGTTACAGTTGACATGTCCCATTTCTGAGGCTGCAATTTTGTGACTGGTCCAAACTTAACGCTTAGGATGCTGGGTAATTTCGTGAAAATATATTTTTGTGTCGTCTGCTTTCCTTAACCTACAATATCTGCTTAATTTTGATGAGGAACGATACTCAGTGTAGCAAACATGTTAGATCCATGCCAGCCACCAAATAAATTGGCTGCTGGCCTGGATCTAACATGTTTGTATAAGGCTGCAATTGGTTCCAGCACTTTAAGGGTTAAAGCAACGTAACCATAAGTAAACATATTCTAAAGCGGACATTGGCGATGAAATTAAACTCAATACACTATCATTCATATGCAAATATTCTATATTCATCGGCAAACATATCTCAAAACCCATAGCCTTTAACATGTTACATCATACATACATCATACTTTCACAATAGGAAAATTTACTTTTGTCTCATCAGACCTTTTAAGAAAGTGTTTCTCGTCATTACATAACAATTCAATTTTCAGGTTATGTTTGGATAATGGTTTTATAGCATTTTCAACAATATTTCAGTCATATTTAAGGGTTTGAATCGGTCAGGTTTTACAGCTATAAAAGACAATAAGTTCCTTTATTTGTAATTGTATTTCTAGCTGACCATAATTCACAGTGTAATCTTTTGAGTCGTTTTTTTATACAAATATTGGGCCATAGTTAACTATGATGTAATACAGTTGACAGACGCCAATTGACCTTTCCATTGAAAGATAGCCTCACACCTTTCTAATATAGGAGTCAAAAGAGCCAATACTTAATTGGTCCTCTGTCATCTTATCCCTTTCCCAAACAATAATGACATTCGACCATTTTGTTGCAGACGACTCTGGAAAACGTTGTGGGAAAAGGAGGATTGCTCTTAACAAGCAATTTTCCCCTTTTCCCACAATGTTTTTTGCCCTACAAGAAGATAAATTGTCAATTTCATCACATTTCAAAATGTCGCCTGCAAACGCTTTCAAGCTGAAAATTTGGTGTTTGGTAACGGGCTAAGTACATGAAATCAAGTTTATTTGTAGCAATGTGCAAAGGATCATGAACACAAATCAACATGTTCTATAGTGGAACAGATTAAGTGGATTGATCCCATGTTTGAACCAGATATACATATTGTATAATTATTAGCCCAGTCAATCATTGTGTGACAGATAGCCCAGATTTTGGCAGCATGGACAACATGTTGCAACAATACAGCAGCTTGCCTGTCTCAATGTCGGATATCCCATTACCTGTACTCATTCTAAAAGCCACTTGTTGCTGAAAAGTTCAGATACCATAGAAGTAGAAACAGTATGCGACAAGTAGTCTATATTTGTTACAATGGTTTCAAACACACATGTATAATTTGATGATCACAGGTACTGCACAATCCTCTTTAACCCTTAGAATGCTGGGTAATTTTCTAAAAGTCAATTTTTGTTTCATCTGCTTCCAAGAACCTTATAAATCTGCTTAACTTTGTTGAGGAAAGATACTCAGAGTAGCAAACAGGTAAGATCACAGGCCAGCCACCAATTTACTTGGCAGCTGGCCTGGATCTAATCTGTTTGATCAAGCAAGAAGGATTACAGGATTTCCTAAGTGTTCAAGAATTAGTGGAATATGTGGAAATGCACGAAATAAATTATATTGATGAAGCACAGGGAAATCAATACAAAATAGTGTTCATAATGCCACTTTGTTCATTATAAACCAGACAAAACTATTGAAATATAAGAACTAGAGCATGAACCAAACAATAACCCATTAACAGGACCCATCAAATGAATACATGAAAAACAGCCGTCAAACCTTTGCTAACAAATACAAACAAAATGACCATTAGCATGTTGGCATCATCAAGAAATTTCTTCCTTTTTTATGCCAAAATGGACTAATTTTCATTTAAAATGTCAGCAAACAAATTTGGGACTAAATAAAATGCGATGCTGAACTACTAACAAGATGCCAAAAAGATTAATGCAGCCTTTCCCAAAATATTTTTGAACTATTTCAGACAAACCAGGTACAATACCAATACAAGCACCATTCAGTGGTCTGCTCCAGTTTATCCCTTAGAATGAAGGGTAATTTTCTAAACATAGATTTTTGTGTCATCTGCTTTTCAAAACCTAAAATATCTGCTTGATTTTGATGAGGAAAGTCATACACAGAGTAGCAAACAGGTTTGATCGCAGGCCAGCTGCCAATTTACTGGCCTTGATCCAACCTGTTTGCAAAAGCATGAAGTCGGTCCCAGCACTATAAGGATTAATAGAGATAATGGATGCTTTGTAAGATGCTTGGAAGAACCCCAAGAGATTACAATGGCATTGTCAATATGACAGCCAAATGACAACTGCATGGACAGTCTTACTGGAAGATGTGCAAGGCCATCTGCCAAGTTTAGATTATTGCAATACTTAAGTAAGTGCTTCATGTTTGGAAAACCATATGAATGATTGATTCATTGATTGAATAAACGAACAAATAAATGAATGAGTGAATGAATAAATAAATGAATGATTGAATGAATGATTGAATGAATGATTGAATGAATGATTGAATGAATGAATAAGTGAATGAATGAATGAATGAATGAATGGAGCCTTACGGAACCATTCTGGGAAAAGGATATCAAACACTTGCATATCTAGCAATTTCTCATTTTGCCACAGCACAAGGGTTTCTACAATAGACCTAAATGAAATGGACATGAAAATGTCCCATAAAATGGAAATTCAAGCATTTCATGAATATGACAGGATAAAGGCTAGTATACCCTATATCAGAACAAAGGTGCACATATGTTCTTATTCACAACATTCCCCCAACAATGCTTACAATCTGGACCTGTCACAATAATTCGCATGGGGGAGGTTAAATAGGTTACTATAGCCCATTTAACCCATTACCGAACAGCTTTTGACCAGTTTGTGGCCGACGACTCCGGAAAACATTGTGGGAAAAGGAGAAATTGCTCTTTACAAGCAATTTCTCCTTTTCCCACAATGTTTTCTACCCTATCAGAGGATTATTTTCCAATTTCATCACATTTTGAAACATCATCTGCAAACTCTTTCAATTTGGGACAGTCAAAAATTTGGTGTTTGCTAAAGGGTTAAATAGGTTACTATAACCTGTACAATCCATTACCCCATGATATAACAAACTCACTTGGCCACATCTGCTGCAAAAGATACTAGTTGTCCAAATCTCTGGTCTCGAATGCTATTGCTATAATGCTAGCGAAGCACAATATATGTTCAAATGTTAGAAGCTTCGTTCACGGTTCATTTTTGAGACTAAACATATATACTAGATGCCACTTTGACAAAAAAAGATGAATTGCTCATGATGAGCAATTTATGCTTTTTGTCACAGTGGTTTCTACCTAATTGCACAAAGGAATGTGTTATTTTTTAATGTTTCTTTTTTTGTCTTCTGCTGTTGCTTTCAATTTGGACCAAACACAAATTCCTCTTACACAGTACAGGAGAGAACTGGGATAATAGCAACAAAAGCACCTTGGAGTCGGCCATGTCAAACATGAATCTTTGTGGTTATCTAAATCCCCTCATAGCTCTATTTAACAGTATTACCTGATGATAGGAATTAATCCCTTACAACACTGGTATTTCAGTGAAATACTGCTTACCCCTCCCACCCTCTCCTAACAAGGGTCACCATTCCTCCAGTAAACTATATTCATTTCAATGCACTAAAGCACAGCCAAATTTTAGGCTGTCCCACATTGAAAGAGTTTGCAGACGGCATTCCAAAATGTGATGAAATTGGAAAATAATCTTCTGGTAGGGTGGAAATCATTGTGGGACAAGGAGTAATTGCTCATTAAGAGCAATTTCTCTATTTCCCACAATATTTTCCAGAGTCGTCTGCAACAAACTGGTCAATTGTCGTTACTGTTTGGTAACGGGTTAATCAAAATGACTGGCATTAAACTGCAAGGCTGATGGGCTTACCATGACAACATTTCCCGTGTAACCCTGGTAACTATTTTATAGACATCAAAGTAACAATCTGTAAATCTTCCAGGATCCCAGAATGATAGTTTATTCTACAGGTAGAACAGATACCTTTGACACGCCCTTGCCTCCTCCGTAAAATCCTTTGCGAATTATGAAAGCTGCTTAGCAGACGTCAGCATTAGCTACATTTCATAGTTAATGAGGCTAAACAATCACTACCTCTTGTTTTGACCCATTACCAAATAATAACAACATTTTACCATTTTGTTGATGTCTCTTGAAAACACAGTGGGAAAAGGAGAAATTGCTCTTAACAAGCAATTTCTCCTTTTCCCACAATGTTTTCTGCCCTACCAGAAGACTACTTTCCAATTTTATCACATTTCGAAGTGTCGTCTGCAAACTCTTTCAATTTGGGATATTTGAAAATTTGGTGTTTAAATCCTTACTTCATAGTACCACACTTTGACAGATCTGCTGCAGAATCATTTAGAAACAATGCAAAAAAGGACCAATTGTTAACAAAGGTGTTTTGCCAATGGCACAACAAAATCTGTTCATCATCTTGACATTTGTTGCCTGCCCTTGCTTTTACAATTTGAACTTTGTTTAACAGTTAAAAAGCTGACCCTTTCAAGATAGTCCCAGATTATTACAGGTCTTATTAGCAGACAATAGCTTAAAAATTAGTTTGGGAAAAGTGAAATTGCTCACATCAAAAATTGCTCAAATGTGATACATTCTTTTTTATTCATTGTTTTAAATGAGCTTTGGGCAATTATTGCTTAATGAAGAAAGTAAACACTGTATATATATTTACCCTATATATTTCTTTCAAAATGGAAGGACAACTAACTATTTAAATCTTAGTATTACCCCTTAAAGTGCTGGAACTGACTTCATGCTTATGCAAACAGGTTAGATCCAGGCCAGCTGCCAAGTAAATTGGAGCCTGGCCTGTGATCTAACCTGTTTGATATTCTGAGTATATCTTTCCTCATTAGAAATTCAGGAGTTATTTAAGGGTTTGGAAAGCAGACAACATAAAAATCTTTTCAAACAAGTTACCCAGCATTCTAAGGGTTAAAACCAACAGGATCAAGGGTCAAACTGAAGTTACCAGGTACCTAAATCATGAGCATACAGGTAGTAGAATCAATTATATCTATTTGAAACTTGGCCAGAAGTACCCAGAATCCTAGATTGATGATCCAGTATTTATATCTATTCGTATTCCTACATAAATACTAACCCTTATAGTGCTGGAATGGACTTCATGCTTATGCAAACAGGCTAGATCCTGGCCAACCACCAACCCAAGTCAATTGGCAGCTGGCCTGTGATCTTACCTGTTGCTACTCTGAGTATCTTTCCTCAACAAAATTCAGTAGATATTTAAGGTTTTGAAAAGCAGATAATACAAATATATTTTTAGAAAATTACCCAGTATTCTAAGGGCTAAACCTACCTAACTGTTTAGATACTTTGTTGGCAAACTGAAGGTAAACAGACAGGGCTAAATAAGCTTCATTACATTTCTGGTACAACACAGATCTCTAACTGTTAAAGGGAATAACCCAGACACATGTGCTTTCAGAGTAATAAAGTGTTTAACCCTTTCCCAAACGACAAATTTCCGACTATCCCAAATTGAAAGGGTTTGCAGACAACATTTCAAAATGTCACGAAATTGGAAATAATCCTCTGATAGGGCAGATAACATTGTTGGGAAAGGAAAAAAAGCTCGTTACGACAAATGCTCGTTATGAGCAATTTCTCCTTTTCCCACAATGTTTTCTAAAGTTGTCTGCAACAAAGTTGTCAAATGTCGATATTGTTAGGGAAAGGGTTAAAAAGTTAAAATCTCAATCTGTGACATAGTCGTTATAAGAATGATGATGATAACCTCGATGGTATTCTTGAACATACCTTCATATGGAAATTCATGACATCTCCAAATTGAAAGCAGCAGTCATGGAAAGTTATGAAGAAACAGAAATGAATGAAATTTGTAACTGATTAATTCATAATCTAATTAATGCCATCAATGACTTTGTTCGCTCAATATTAAGAAAGATTGTGACAAAAGAATAACTTGCTCAAAGGAGCAAATTACCCTTTTGTCTTAATGCTTCTTATGCTTCTAATAATGATTTATTATTGATGTGCATTTTGAATGTTTCTTTTTCATCAATTCAATGAACTTAATACCCTCTAGTCCATTTCTTCTGATGGCAAAACACAAGGGTTATCAATGAACCTTAGACTTTTTCATAGAGATGTAGACAGGCATAAATAGAAAGAAAACATTAACAGTAAACATTCAAAATTGGTTCACTAGGACCGTTAAATATTTATTTAGCCAAAGAACGATCAATATTTGTTTTACATTAATTTTACCAGCACTCAACACAAAGCAATGACGGCAGTGAGAAAACTTGGTTGTGAGAACATTCAGTACAAACGGGAAAATTGAGAACAAAACAGAACATACATCTTATTTGACATTAGTACATAGCACAGGGGTCTTATAGTACAATACAAAGTATATTATTCTATGTATGGAACTATAGACCCCTATGGTACATAGTCATGTCTATATGCAGGTACATTTATGATTACCAGGACACAGTCAATGAATAAGAGCCCAGATCAACCCTTTACCAAACGCCAAATTTTAAACTGTCCCAAATTGAAAGAGTTTGCAGTCAGCATTTCAAAATGTGATGAAATTCAAAAATAATCTTCTGCTAGGGCAGAAAAACTTGTTGAAAAAGGAGAAATTGCTTGTTAAGAGCAATTTCTCCTTTTCCCACAATTTTTTCTAGAGTCGTCTGCAACAAAGTGGTTGAGTGTCGTTACTGTTTGGTAATGGGTTAAGGTTATAACAAATCAAAGGTTCTTTTCAAGACTATGGCAAGACTTTCACAACCGTATATATCATTAAACAATCAAGGTGTTGTGGGTGGTCAAAACTGATTAGAACTACAGATGACAATTGCTCGAAGGATGATTTAAAGGTGCTCCTTCACAGATGTGAAGAAATTTAGATGTTAAAAATTAATTCCTTCTAAAAGTGCACAATCATAATCTGTACTGTAATATGATTAATCGCACTGAAGAATTGCGATTCAAAGCAAAATTAGACCATTTTTTTTTATTCTTACAATGAAAACATGACACCTCTTTTGAGCTTTATAGCAATAGTCTTGCATAGGACCCATGAAATCGGTCAGCACCAAAAAAACTGAAGCTTTCCTACCTTCTAAACTGTCATGCAAACTTCCAAAATGAATGTAAAATCTGTGGCCCAAGACCCACTTTATTTCTGTTTTTAAGCTGATTCAAACTGATCAACACAGATTAACACAGTTTGTGTGAGACAGAGTATTTGATAGATTTAAAATGAGTGTTTCATTCCGTTTATATAGCTGAATAGCACACATACTCATTAAAACAGCTGGCAGTTGAATTGGTTCTAATCTAAATCTAGGAGGAATATAGACACTTTACTGTACAATCCCAGGTATTGATCAACCTGCTAAAGTCTACATTTGAAAATTGTCTGGTGATAAAAGGAGGGTTTGCTTATGAGAGCATTGATCACTTATAGCCACAAAAATTTGCAACAACTCAGAATGATTTTCGCAATTCCCATTTGTCTGCACAAACATGACTGTAGAGTACAGTGAAACTTGTGTTGAGAGGCCAGCCTATGGCACTGAAAAATTTGGCTGTTCAAGACAGGTTGGCTGCTTATCAGAAATTGATGCGCACTATGAATCCAACGATGGGACTTTCTGTAGTGGTTGTATAAGGCAGGTTGGCTGCTTGAAAGAGTGGTTGTTTAACACAAATTGGATTGTAGTTAAAATTTAACTCTGAGGTCTTGACTGGTATAATAAATTATGTTCCATGCTAAATTTTAAAGCATTTGAATCTCTCAATTGAATCTTACTGTTATGTCTATCCATAATACCTATCTTGATGATATGATGAATTAACAAAAACAAACAATTAGCGGTTTTAAGATGATAAAAAAAAAATTGGCATGTGACATCCCTTTGCTGGACTTCATAAAAAGAATGATTAGTTTTCCAATTTTACATTTGAAAATAGTCTGGTGATAAAAGGAGGGTTTGCTTATGAGAGCATTGATCACTTATAGCCACAAAAATTTGCAACAACCCAGAATGATTTTCGCAATTCCCATTTGTCTGCACAAACATGACTGTAAAGTACAGTGAAACTTGTGTTGAGAGGCCAGCCTATGGCACTGAAAAATTTGGCTGTTCAAGACAGGTTGGCTGCTTATCAGAAATTGATGCGCACTATAAATCCAACGATGGGACTTTCTGTAGTGGTTGTATAAGGCAGGTTGGCTGCTTGAAAGAGCGGTTGTTTAACACAAATTGGATTGTAGTTAAAATTCAACTCTGAGGTCTTGACTGGTATAATAAATTATGTTCCATGCTAAATTTTAAAGCATTTGAATCTCTCAATTGAATCTTACTGTTATGTCTATCCATAATACCTATCTTGATGATATGATGAATAAACAAAAACAAACAATTAGCGGTTTTAAGATGATAAAAAAAAAAAATCTGTTGACATGTGACATCCCTTTGCTGGACTTAATAAAAAGAATGATTAGTTTTCCAATTTTATATTTATTTTTTCCCCGGTGGATCAGTTCAAAAATTTACTGCTTTTATAAGCAGAACAAAATAAAGAGCTCTTAATATACTAATATAGTTACCTTTTTAAAAATAACTAATAAATAATCCATTATATTTGTTTTTTCTTTAAATCAAGGCAGTGCATTGAGCAAGTGTCAAAGAGAAATACTCACTTTAACAAAGATTCTTAAAAACAAAATATCATTCGCATCATCTCCTCACTTTAATATATACAATGCATCATTCATTATTGACAGAAAGATGGGGTGATTCAAATAGCTCGTGATAAGCTAAAAATAACCACAAAAGTATGATTGGGCCTTACACATTATCGATAGAAAGGGAGTTTCCGTTGTAAACATCTACAGCACTACTTCTTCATTGAAACCCATATAATTTGTTCCAATTGTGACAATTCTAATGAGTGCCCACAAAATAGGCTTTAAAAACCCTTTGAAAGACTGCATAATATATACAAATACATGTATGCCGCTTATAAACTTACTGAGGCCTTTTATCATTCCAGAATAATTGATTAAGCATTGTAACCGTGTTCAGAATTTTGCTTCAGATAGACAAAGATGCAACTTGAGAAATGATATCAAGTATTTATTATGTATAACTAATACATTTGACAGCATTTGAAAATATCAAGAGTAAATCAGCAAATACCAACAAATCTTGATAAAAAGGGAGTTAAGGATAAGTGTGAAGAAGTCTATAAATAGAACTTGCATAATCAATGATGATCATCAACAGTAATCAACAAATTCTCAATAATGACATTGCTTTTCCGTTACACCCTATTACTATTTACATGGTATGTTTATCTGTTACTATATGCTACGCCCATCTAAAACAATCAAAACAAATCATAAAATGCTCCTTCAGGCTTGGATAAAAAAGTTGTTTTGAAACAGTTCAGTAAAAGAAGCCAAATAATTCACAAATCCTTTTTTTTTTTTCAAAATAAGCATTATAGGGAAGATAGAAACAAGTTAACTTTGTAAACACACTTTCTATGATATATGATACCATTAAATTGGGATAAACAGTTTAACCCATAACCGAACAATAACAATTAACATTTAATCACTTTGTTCCAGACGACTCGAAAATTATTTTGGAAAAAGAAGAAATTGCTAGTGACAAACAATTTCTCCTTTTCCCACGATGTTTTCTGCTCTATTAGAAGATTATTTTATCACATTTTGAAATGTCATCTGCAATCTCTTTCAATTTGGGACAGTCAAAAATTTGGCGTTTGGGAAAGGGTTAAAGGAAACAATTTGTCTGGTTGTCATTGAGATTTTCGTAAGAATAATGCTGTAGCAGAAGCATCAAAGTGGGGATTTACAGAGTTGAAGGAATTAATTGGACTATTAATGACCCATTAATGTTCCACGACATAATGTTATTGTAAAGCTTCAATATCCTGGTCTGGACATGTCACATCATTGTTTACAATTTGCGTTCTTGTTTGTGACCACTTCGTGACAGTGTATAATCTAGTCACCATATTTGGATAACCTTGTTATCTATCCCCACCCTGTGTTAATGTACTAAACATTTAATGCATACTTGCACTAATTAGATTACGATATCAAAGGTTGTCCTTTAACATGGGCTTGATATTGACCAAGGATGGTTTTGTAATGTTTACGCTTGTCAAAATCTCTTGACCAAGATGTTTTTTATTCCTACCATGTCCTAGAGGTTATACAGTTTTGAACATAATCATTGCAGCTCTATAAGATGGTTCAAAACAAGGAAACGGCAGATTTGAGTTGCCTTGAGAGGTGTAGTCTCCTTGTTGAATAAGAGAATACTGATGGTCCGATTCTATCTAGTCGGTTCCTTTATGGGCAGTTAACCCTTATAGTGCTGAAACCAACTTCATGCTTATGCAAACAGGTTAGATCACAGGCCAGCCACCAAGCAAATTGGTGGCTTGCCTGTGATGTAACCTATTGGCTACACTGAGTATCTTTCATCATCAAAATTAATCGGATTACCAAGGTTTTGAACAGCACAAAATCTATTTTTAGAGAATTACCCAGCATTCTTAGGGTTAAAGAAACAGCATTTCCCCATGCTTATGGTTTGTGCTCTGCTGTTTCTCTCATTTAAAATTACAAATTCCTAATTGTGTAACAGGCTGAATCTTTTGCAGAGGAATTAACCTTTTATCATTATACAAGAGTGTCAAGCTGAAACTATCTAATTTGTAGGTTCAGTTAGAATCTATGAAGATAAGGAGAGAAGTCTCACATCCAGATATTGGACGACATTGACAAATGACAATGCAGGCTTTCCCGTCATAAAATTTCTTTTAGCCTAATTACATCTTTAATTAATTGTACCTCACCCATGGCTTGACAATGATGGAATACACTAATCATATTTAGGACGGTCTACAAGAAAGAAGATTGTGTTGCCTTCTTTATTAATTTGTAAAGCATTTCATATAAAACATAACTGTCATATCCTTTTAACCCATTCATTGATTTTGTGATCTGTACGTAGTAGAAATGAAAGAAATGGCAAGAAAAATAAACTGTTTTCTTCATAATATGGAGAAATTATTCTGAAATATTGTCTGCTTCAAAAGCTGCTGATTAAAATTTGTATGCAAAAAGAAAGGATTAATCATTTACATTCCGTAGTCTTCAGTGAGCATTATATGGGTGTCAGTGGTTTGTTATTGAAGAGCAATTAACTATTAGGAAGGGATACAAGAATTGCTTCAATCATTGCATGCACCAAAGATCAAGTAACCTTTTACCAAACAATAATGCCATTTGACCAGTTTATTGTAGACGACTCTGGAAAATATTGTGGGAAAAGGTGAAATTGCTCTTAGAGCAATTTCACCTTTTCCAACAATGTTTCTTGCCCTATCAGAAGATTGTTTTTCAATTTCATCACATTTTGAAATGTCGTCTGCAAACTCTTTAAATTTGGGACAGTCGTAAATTTTGATGTTTGGTAAAAGGGTAATTCATGGACATCCTATATAGTCATACAATGAAATAAAGCTATACATCGCTGATCAAACAGTGAAAAACACATCATTGAATACATCATAGAAATTGAATACCTCATTGGTCATTTAAATGTCACCTTCCCTAGCAAGTATACCAGATAGAAAACTAAATATCAAATTGGTAGGATAGTCATGTGAAATAATACAGCAAGCTCAAAGATGTTAGTTTTTAATTGTAAGGGCGTTTTAGAATTTTAGACAACACTGCTCAGAAACAATAGTGCCAACATCTATTTCTGGTATTAATGAATCAAATAATAAATATATTCTTTACCTCTCTAAATGCTTCTGGTTAAGCAAGAACACCACAGATATCCTTTATCTCTTGTTTATGTATGACGTAATAATTCCTTTTCACAAAACAACATCTAATCAACCCTTCTAAAGCTTAAGTCTCACTTTTCATAACAGTCATTTAACAAAGAAAATTGCAAAAATTTGAATAAAAAAAGGTTACCACAATAAACAAATACAGATCTCTTTCAAAATTCATTCATGTAGTCAATGTAAGATAATACTGAAATCTACTTATTGTGAAGACACATGAATATTTTTAAGATAGGTAATTCCAAATTCACCTCTCTTTTTCTAGATTGATTCAATATCAACACACAATTTGTAATCTCCTACCAGTAAATAAATCCTTGCAAGTGAGGAAATTCAACTTGAATTTTCACTTTCCTCTATTGTCATAATCTGTATCCATTTAACAAAACTGAGAGTTATGCAGTCATCATGTAGCAAAAAGTAACATCTTATAAGAATATACGGTATTCATGATTCTGGAATGAACCACTGAGTTGAGTACAATTGTTATTGTTCACACAATGTTAGATGTACAACGATCTAGAAAGTGATGCCAATAAACCTACTTTAACTATCAACCACAATACACACCTGTGTGCACTGAAGTTCAGTTACCAGGTAAAAATAGACGAAACACGAATATAACTACCAAATGCTTACGACAGCTCATTTTTTCCCTGTAGTTTAATGCTGCCATCAACAGTTTTTCATTTATAGAATGACATTTTATGGACCAAAAAAGAACTATGATTAGCGGAAAAAATTAAAAAATATCATCAGGTATATTAATTAAGTCCATTAAGTTATAATCCAATACAGATGAACTCAGAGTCTACAGTTTCCATGTTATTAGAGACATCAGACTAGCGTTGATTTTTTTTTATCATTTTGTTTAAGATTGTATGTAACAGCCATGGAAGAAAAACAAACACTCGTTCAGAACTTTGGCAAGTTTCCCCCTTTCCAAGGTTTTGCTTTATCTAACAGACTCTGGAAATCTATTCATGCTTGCCTCCCACATTGTAGAGGGAATCTAACTGTGTAATCATGCTCAAAGAGTTATAACTGTATTTACCCATTGCCAAACAATAACGAAATTTTACCACTTTGTTGCACACAACTTTCGAAAACATTGTGTGAAAAGGAGAAATTGCTTGTAACAAGCAATTTCTCCTTTTCCCATAAGTTTTTCTCCTCTATCAGAAGATTATTTTCCATTTTCATCACATTTTGAAATGTCGTCTGCACACTCTTTCAATTTGGGACAGTCGAAAATTTAAAATTTGGTAAAGGGTTAACAGCTCAAAGAGCTCTAACTGTACTAACAGCAGCTCATAATGAACATGATCTCCCTTTGTCAAGATGTTTTCAAATGTCGTTTCCTGCTATCTCTCTCTCTCACTCTCTCTCTATCTCTCTCTTTCTGGGAGTAGAAGCTCTCCATAAACATGCACTTGCCAAATAAATAGGTTAAATCCAGAAGATGGTTTATAATGCAATTAATCTATTGTACCCACACCAAGTGCAAAAGGATCTTAGATATTTTCACAGGATAACAGATTTGATCCTTAAATATTAGACAAATATTTTCTTTCCTGTAACAGACAACTAATCAGTCTGGTTAAGAACTTGAGCTATCCTTTTATCACTACATTCAGCATCTTAACCAATATATCCTTTTGCCATTTGTGACTGGTCAAATTGAATACAACGGCAGACAATTTAACCAAAAACTGACGGAAAATAATTTGTTTTCTTCATGGCTTTTAAGTATTAAACACTGTGAACATATCAAGGAAACAATTATGATGGATTGATATTTGGTGTGGGGAGCTCAATCTTAAAACCGTATATATCATATAACCGAGTGCATTAATCATGCAGAAGGTTTTTATTTATACAAGTGATTTGTTACAGCAGATGCAGTATTTAAGCCTGTGTTTTTTGGTGTGTGTTTTCATGCATGGGGTAGGGTAAAACTGCATAACAGCCGCCCTGCCCATTCTGACTCAGAAAGCGCAAAACAGAAACAGAGGTCTTAAAATATTACATGACAGTGCAAAGGCCTAAAAACTGTGTTTGTCAACTTCATGGACAGATATGAACGTAAAATGAACCTTCATGAATATTAAGTTGTTCTTGAGCATGTTCATGAGCTCAAACTTCATGTTTCTAAAATTCATTAACATAATTATATCAAAAAAACTTTGTATTCATCAATGGCCATTGTTGTTCATGTCTGTTCATGAACACATTTCTTGAATCTTTAACAGGGTTGGAGCATGACAGATCTATTGTCTTTTACAATGACGATGGACAGGAAACCTTGTAACCTTTCATTTAACCCATTACCAAACAATGACCACATTTAACCACTTTGTTGCGGATGACTGTGGAAAACATTGTGGGAAAAGGAGAAATTGCTAGCTATGAGCAATTTCTCCTTTTCCCACTAGGTTTTCTACTATTTCTGAAGAATATTTTTCAATTTCATCACATTTTGAAATGTCTTCTGCAAACTCTTTCAATTTGGGACAGTCAACAATTTGTTGTTTGGGAAAGGGTTAAACTACTTTTGTTGTATCTGATCTTAAGTATATTCATGAACTCAGGGGCAGAGCAATAAAAATGCATATAGATAGGTTGCATTTATACAGATTGGCTCATATAGTATATACAGCACACTTGAATAAAATGCTGACAAAGACATTTGTATGAAAGTGTAAACTCCTAGTAGTGGTTGTAATGCAAATAAATGCTGTATTATAAATAACAGGAGGGTTTGTGCAATACTTAAACATTTATGTCCTCATCTTTATATAGGACCAACTGATATCTTGCATTGAACTCTTAGATTGTTTTCTTTTCATTTAAATTAACTAGACATCACATGGTCATCTGCATTTTGGGCCAATGAGCATTCTTCTCTTAATTTAGGATTGAAATAGTCAGATAACCTATTAATAATAGATTTTTGAGACTGGTCAAATTTGACACAAGCAGCAGACGACAGTTGTTAAGTACCAATACAAATATTTTCTTTATGATAATGGAAGATCCCAATCTGACAAATGGAGAAATGGTTCACTACAATCATAGGATTCCTTTATTGCAAAGATATCAGTAAACAATTGCTTAATCAAATAATGGTGAAAAACTAGGAATTTTGCCCTTATGAATTGTTTCTATTTTTCAAAACAATTTATTAGGAACTTTATTCAAATGAGGACGGTATCTATCTATCTATTTCAAATTGCTACAGAAAGAGAGAGAGAGGACATCACCACATGTCAGTACCATTACAAATATACACAAAGTAAATGGTACCATTATGGTACTCCATATGTCTTCGATTTCATAATTTTCTTACCTTATGAGAACAAAATAATCCTACTCAGAATCAATCCATAAAAAAGATCAAATCAAATAAAAAAACAAAATATTGTTTATTGACCAGGTAGTAGTCCATGCAACGTACACCAAACAATGACACCACCACGGAGCACGATCTCACAAGCAAGATGACAGAAGGTAACGGTGATCCATTGATCTGACATGACCTCCAATTATAAAATCAAAACTTCCCAATCACCAATAGGTCAATAACCATATCTGATATTCGATAAATAGCCGCAGGGCATGCTAGCCCATACAGTGGACATGGACAGTTGTATGCATGGTCAAGGGGGCGAATGATGCGAAGATGATGGGAAAATAACTGATGATGGGAAAATAACGGGCCAGAACTTGGTAATATTTCTGCCTCCCAGCAATCTTTACTGTCACCATCTGTTTGATACACAGGTTCAAGGGTTCAGTGCAAGACTATAGTAAGTGCTTCACAAACGTGAAGCACTTACTATATTCTTGCAATGAACCCTAAGAGTGACCCTTGACCAGAGGTGGCCATAAAAATGGCACATTGCAAGAGTATAATGACAACGGAATTTCAAAAGTATTCTGTAAATCTTTTATTGTGGATATTCCTAAGAATTAGCTCAATGAGATGATTTTAATGAATACCAATTTTGTTGGCTTTAGACCAGATTTGAAGAAATTTGCACTTGGAGTCACACTAATGAAGACTTCTGCTGCAAGTTTCATCATAAATATTCAAACCATGATCAAAATTGGTTTGCCAAATGGTATGGACATGTTTCACCTGTACCCCACATTGACAATTTGGGACAGTCCAAAATTTGGAAAGAAAGTCTAATAAAAAATTGGACTTTCATAGTGATCATAATAGCATCATGAAGATTACTGACAACATAAGGTCTAGATTAAAATTGAAGCAAAGATTCAAAATAACTAGGGCTTTGACTCAAAGTACTGAATTCTTTTAGGTTAGTTCTACCATCTTACAAAAGTATCGCACATGATGCAAAAGTAATACTTTTTAACTGCAGCTCTGTCAATTAGAATTGTTCAAAAAGTGTGATCCTGTTTTGACAAAATAATATCCTGAGCTCAATACAAGCCATCCATTGCTTTCCTACAAAGTAGAAGACTTTTATTTCTTGAAGAAATTGTAATGTAAAGGCAAGAGTTAACCCTTTCTCAAACAACAAATTTTGGACTGTCCCAAATTGAAAGAGTTTGAAGACGACATTTCGAGCAATTTTTCCTTTTCCCACAGTGTTTACAAAAGTCGCCTGCAACAAACTGGTCAAATGTCATTATTGTTTGGTAATGGGTTAAAAAGGCAAGGATAAAACTTGAAGGCAAAGGGACTATGGCTGTCAATACATACTTATATAGATACCTGACTTCTAATGATGATTTATCTGCCTGTCGATTTTTAATCAAAGTACAGGTATGTGTATTGACAAGATGAACTCTGTCCTATATCCACAATATTTATATAGCTGTATGCAAATCTAATAGGAACCCTTTTCGTCACCTCCATCACTACCACACTTCATGCATGCGGCTGCTTGTGATGAGGCCTTGTATGAAACCATTTTTGAAAAATATTTTGAAAAAGAAACATTACATATGATAATCAAATTTTAAACTAGAAACTGTCACAGAAGGCAGGCACATAGCTACCTGTATGCAGAGTACCATCTTGTGTTACAAAGAAAATGAAATTTATTGTCATGCCTTCAAGAAAAAGTTTTTCTTAATTCAAAATTTTAATTTCCATATGACCTTAATAAAAGTCCAGTCTTAAAAATATCTGCAAAAAAATAAACATTTATCATGTTAAATGCTAAAATTTTTAATTTGTTTATATTTTTCAGTTTTCTAAACTTGCATGCATGACAGTAATGGTATATTAAAATCTCAAACAATGTATCTTAATCCAGCTTACCTTACAGAAATAACTAACTAAATAATAATTAATAATTGATAAAAAATCAAATAAACATACCAGTTTAAGATACACACTGCGCACTGTGCAAAACAGTAATCCTTATTGAACTTTCAATGTCTTTTTAAAACTGTAATAAACTATCCCTCAACATATCCTTGTTTAATATTAATATAAATCCCTTACTCTCAACTTCAACAGTCAACTGTACCATCAAACACTAACAATTCAAATGCCGCTCGGATTATTTAGTTTTTTGGAGTATCCAATAGTTGGCCTCAATTCAAAATTTACGACATGTGTAATAAACATAGAGCCAGCCTTCTAAAATGTCACTATCGGGATAATCCCTTTACCTGAGTTACAGACAAATTTCGAATGAATGACTCGGTAACCATATTGTAAAAGTAGGTAATCTCAGTACTTCATACAATAATTTGTGACAGGCCTAAATTGGAAGCCACAGCAGACGATAAAAATAACACCACCAGTATCTGACGATGGTTCAGTGCAATACTATAGTAAGTGCTTCATGTTTATGAAGCACTTACTATAGTCTTGCATCGAACCATCGAAAGTCAGGTAAGAAAGCAACGAGACAAAAGTAGGAAAAGTTCTTTATGGCCAATCCCTACCTCTGTGATAATATTTTTTTTGTACAGAATGCATTAAGCTTATATGAAGGAATTTTGGAATAAACAAATAATTGTATTATATAAACAGTCTAATGGCATAATAAGGATAAATTGCTCATACAAACAGTATGTGAACACTTATACACTAACTATACTTTTCTTCATACTAGATTAAATGATTTCATTGTGACAGAAAAAAATGGCTAAAACGAGCAATGTAATTTTTTCTTTTTAATTTTTATTAAGAGTAGTTCTGAAGAAAAAATTTAAACTAATCCATTTAACCAATGACAATTTTGAACAGAGTATCAACAAACTTAATTTGATAAAACAATTACCTTTGATCACAAAGAGAAAATTTCAGCTGAACATTTTCAAGAAGTATACCATCTTTTCAACAACATATCATTACCATCCGTTGTTTAACCCATTCGCAATATGATTTCTTGACTCAAATTGGAAGCAGAAGACTTTCATAAACCATAAAATATAACGTTTTCCATCTAGCATTGAGTAGTGACCATTGTGACAATAGCAGATAATTTTGATAGTTCTTTGTCAAAGTTTCTTAGAGTTTTAGCTCCATGTGTTTTTAACAGTGTAAAGATGGAGATAAACAATAATGGCAAATCTGAATCATTTTAACATTTTGAATAGATTCAAGGGTGAAGGTAGATATCAACTTCAGTCAAGCAGATCAAACCAAGTCACGGAACCATGTAATTGATATCCGTAACGATAGATAACGATGTACCTATCAATAACACGAGACACGATATCAGGAAATATAATTCTTTAATTCAACAATTTAGCCTCTTACTTCATCATAACTTACTTAATTAATCTTTCTAAATATCTGCTACAGAATATCTTGGAATCCACTGTGATCAAATGATAAATTGCACTTTACAGGCAATTTATCATTTTCGCACAATTACAATCATGATGAAAAAATAAAAAGTATTTTTCACACATTTTTTTCATCTTCTGTACCGTAGTTTTCAATTTAGCTCAGTCAAAATCCACTCATGGAGAGAGGGTCAATCCTCAATATGTTACACTTGAAATAAATCTTTAAATTTGAAAATGAAAATCTAACGAATATGAAAGATGTGTCTGCTCTCTCGACACATGAATTTTCTAAATTGGTAAATTCTCAATTTGTAAATCTGATCCATTCCCAGATTAAGCAACAATACCAAAAATCTGCATTTTTGAAACTTATTCTTTTGTCAGATTACTTTGGTTGTTCTCAATATGCTCATGAATGCAATGAGCATTTCATGAAACTGTTCTTGGTATTCTTAAGAATGTTCAAGCACAACTTTGTGTTCATGAACAGCAGGTATTAGTTCATCTCTCTAATCCTGCAGTTCGAGAACATACAGCTCTGATCACACGTAAATGGATTATCGCTATAGCATTGAGTTTATAGCAATCATTTTGTAATTTGTACCACCCAGCTAATGAAAGGATTTAAACATATGCAAAGTCCTTAACCTACATAGATAGATGTAATGTTATACCACTTGTTGGAAAAGGAATCCACTACGGATATAATTCACCCTTTAAATATGTAAGGAATATTATAAAACACACAAAAATTACCACATTAACCCTGAGAAGGCTGGGTAAGTTTCTAAAAAATATTCTTGTGTCGTCTGCTTAATTTTGATGAGGAAAGATTCTCCGAGTGGCAAACAGGTTAGATCGCAGGCCACCCGCCAATTTACTTATGGGCTTGCCTGGATTGTACCTTTTTGCATAAGCATGAAGTGGGTTCCAGCATTTAAGGGATAACTTCATTGAAATCTGTGACAAAAAAAATTGCCATCTGCTGATTGGCTTTGACTTTGGACCTCAACCAAAACAAGGGGGGTGAATAGGTTGTAGTCTGGTTGACCAATTAGATAAATTAGACCACACCAGAAGGTTTTTTGGCCTTTCAAATAAGAACACCTTTAAATAACTCTAGAGAAGAACATTAAGCCTTCTCTATCCCTTTCCCTAACAGTAACGACATTTGACCACTTCGTTGCAGACGACTTAATTAAATATTGTGGGAAAAGGAGAAATTGCTCGTAACGAGCAATTTTTCCTTTTTCCCACAATATTTTCTGCCCTATTAGAAGATTATTTTTCCAATTTCATCACATTTTGAAATGTTGTCTGCAAACTCTTTCAATTTGGGAAAGTCGAAACTGTGTTGTTTGGGAATTAAGGCTATACAATGTAGTCCTAGCATGAAATAACAGGCTTTGACCATGACCTGTTGGTGTATCAGGTGATCAACTGACCACAAGCTTGATTTACGTGACCTTAAGCTTAGTACCTGTTTGACTTGCTCATCAAATTTACTAGCAAGTTTCCCACTTCCCATTCATATGTTCCTGGCACTTTTAAGGTTCAATGCAATACTATAGTCTTGCATCGAAACCTGATATGCTTGCATATATGACAAATGTTCCATCTCAAAATAGTATCAACTAAAACATCTCGATTAACATGTGATCGTACATTATAGTTTTGGTGTGTAATGCAAATGCTTTCAATTATGACAAGTCAGGAATGTATCAACTTATTTCCTAATAATGGAATTTGTGACAGGTCCAAATTGAAAACCAACAGCAGAAGACAAAGACAACTTTGCTAAAATACTTTTTCACTAAGATATTTTATAGAAACCATTGTCATCAAAGGAAGGATTACTCATTAGGAGCAATCTATCCTCTTATGAAAGTGATTTCTAATGTCTTCTGCAGCAGATATGTCAAAGTGTGGTATTATAAAACAATTGATCTAACCCTTTACCAAACACCAAATTTTCGACTGTCCCAAATGTGAAAGAGTTTGCATTTCAAAATGTGATGAAATTGGAAAAGTAATCATCTGATAGGGTAAAAAACATTGTGGGAAAAGGAGAAATTGCTCGTTAGGAGCAATTTCTCCTTTCCCCACTATGTTTTCTTGAGTCGTCTGCAACAATCAGGTCAAATGTTGTTATTGTTTGGCAATGGGATTACTAGAAAGCATCCTTATAACAACCCCACCTGCCCCAGCCAATGACCAGGTAACTGACCCCTACAGGCATATATGGTCTGGTCCCAGAAACTCATTAAATTGGGACAGGTGATCATAAACATGTATGAAATAAAGAGACTTTATTATGATTATGCAATCACCAGCTTTGATCATATAGAGACTTGTCAATACGATCCATTATAATCCCATTTGAGTATTTGAAAGATAAAAACTTTATCTCACTTTTGCTGGCCAGTCTTTGAAGGCAAATTCCTGTTTTATCATGCATAGTACTACCCAATGTCTTATCCCATAACCCAATATTAGAGGTTGTGTCTGGTCCATTTTGAAAACAACAGCAGATAACTTATTAACCCCTTAAATTTGTTTGATAGTAACCATATTGACAAGATGAAAAATCTCATCAAAGTGTGATTTATCTTGTTTTCTCAATGGGTTTCACCTGTTCAATGTGTTCTGTAACAGATGATGTAAAAGAGTGTGTTACAGAGACTAGGGGTTATACCATAACCAGGGGGATGGCGAAATCGGATTGTGATATACTTGTCTGTTACTGCCAAAGTTTTTCTACTCTTGTCTGTGAAATGGTTACATAGTAAATTTCAGTACTAAATCACTTGTCCGTTTAGGACAAACTTGGCTATGGGGACAATAGAATTCGCCACCCCTACACAGAGTTAGACAATATACTCGAAGTACTAAATTTGATGTTGATCATCACAATTCAATTCTCAGCTGCTGCTTATCTGTTGTAATATTCACATTCATGGGTTTTGATAGTAAATCTTAAAATGTAGAATCTCAAAATTCACTTTAGTAACCAGATTGTCCAGAATCAAGCAAAGAGTAACTGATAATTAAGGACAATCCAACTAAGTGTGTTTCATTACACACTTATCTGCTAAAATGCAATTAAGAGAATGCTTACAAACACATTTAACCCATTACCAAACACTTAAACTTTTACTGTCCCAAATTAAAAGAGTTTGCAGACGACATTGCAAAATGTGATGAAATTGAAAAAAATATCCTCTGATAAGGCAGAAAACCATTGTGGGCAAAGGAAAAATTGCCTGTTACAAGCAATTTCTCCTTATCAAACAATGTTTTCCAGAGTCGTCTGGAACAAATTGGTTAAATGTCGTTATTGTTTGGTAATGGGTTAAGTCTAACAAAGAGCACTGACCTTGCACACATATAACACATAGAAAACACCTTTATGGCATCTCACAGGCAATCCGTTTAATTAAAACCAAAAATATCTCCCAGTTGTTGTCTTTCTCTTCCTCCCATTTCTCTTTGTTCAATTCACACCAGCTCTCTGTTTATGGATTTTTCATGAGTTTGCATGAATGATGCAAGCCAGCCATGACAATCACGCTGGCATCAATAAATACACCCGCCGTAACCAATAACTCTCACCCAGCAGCCAAACCCCTTATCCCGGACTTTTGTGGGACTTTTGTAAGGGGCAAACATTAAAAGCAAACCCCAGAGACAAATCAAAACTTTTTTTATAATGAGATTTATCTAAATTCATTGAAGTAAAAGATTGAAGATTGCCCAGAGGCGGAATCAAGATTTGATATTTTCATTCAAACTTACTCGAGGTACAGACAATATCCCCCCCCCCCCGGGCGATTGCCCCCCCAGACAATATCCCCTAGGACCATATCCCCCCCGGAAGATATCCCCCCGGCTTAGTGAAAAAACGGACGATATCCCCCCCAATATTAAAATGGCAATTATAACCATTTTATTTAAGCAAATTTGCAAAACAATGATTTTTATTATAAAATGAAACAAACCAAATGCATGGGTTTGAAAAAATCAATAAAAAACCCATCATGAATAGGGAAAAAATATATGGAAAAAACATGCAATTTAACAATGAAACATTGGTTTTTTTTTAAATTTGATGTTCTCTCTGTAATAAAAAATGTTAAAACCAAGAAACAATTACTAATTATAATGCATATTAAAACCGTGGCTAAAAAACAACAATCATGAATAGTGAAAAATGAACGGAAAAAGCATGTAAAAACATTTTATATTTTAAAAGTTAATTGTTGTCTCTGTTATTCTCTGTTATTTGTTGAATAAGCACTTATTTAATCAGCTTTGATCAGTAAGTTCTCACCTTTAATTATCATTTGCATTGACCTTTAATTATTTAATAGGGTGATAATCCTTAATGCGCTAATGACATTTATGTTTTATTTCTTTTAAGACGTTTTAGTGCAATACAGTTGATAATTACTGATTGACCTAACACATTAATTGCATAATAGTATACTATTCACATGGTGAAAACATCAAAGTTGTTTGCCTAATTGAATGTAAAATAATACTTAATTAAAGGGTATTTATCATTTGTCCTGTTTATAATGATACTTTGAGACACAATCGTGACTAACTTCTACATCTACATGTACATCAGTATGTGATATATTGAACCGGCGGGTGTTTCTGACCGTCGTGTATTTCGGGACGGAGGGTCTGACGGAGGAGGTGAAGGAGCTGATCGCGAGCACGGCGCTGGCCCAGAGTTGAAATGTGCTAAGTGATTGTGCTTAGTGTTATATTTATCACATAAATATTATATGGTTCTCCTATTTATATAAAAGTTAATAAACTACTGATTTTTTGGTTATTTCTTAGTTTCCTAGATGTGTATGATATTCTCAAACCTCAATGACTCGAAATTGGGATGACCATTTTTACAAGTCAAAATTCTGTTTGATGTTTATAGGGACATTTGCAAACAGTGTGGACCCAGATCAGGTGGCTCAATACATAATCTGTCCTATCAGGGTATGCATTGTTTGAACTGTAACTATAGGTTTTGTTCGCTGAACACTTGATTCAAAAGTCTGTATAGAGAACCAGAAAATGACCAATAAAGGGCATTTTTTTATGTTTTAAGAGTTTTATAAATATGCAAATTTATAAGTTATGTATATATGTAAATCAAGACAGCTTGGTTAACATTGTTTGACCAAAAATACAGGCTCAAAAGTCATTTATATATATGGGGGGGGCTATTGTCTGGGGGGGCAATTGTCTGGGGGGGCAATCGCCCGGGGGGGATATCGTCCTACACTCTCAGAACACTTAAGCTTTGTGAAATTTGACAAATGTCTGTTCATGAATATCAAGACCATGTTTAGGAATGATTCATGGACACGCTCATCTTCATGAATATAGTTTTAAAACTCATGAACATATTAAGAACAACCTTTCTTCATGAAAAGCCGTTATTCATTCATGTCTGTTCATAAACACCTTTTTTGAAGCCATTGCAGGGGTACCAGTTCAACTGACTGTGCCATACCATGCTGTGGATAAGGGTACACCTTTTTTGAAGCCATTGCAGGGGTACCAGTTCACTGACTGTGTCATACCATGCTGTGGATAAGGGTACACCTTTTTTGAAGCCATTGCAGGGGTACCAGTTCAACTGACTGTGCCATACCATGCTGTGGATAAGGGTACACCTTTTTTGAAGCCATTGCAGGGGTACCAGTTCACTGACTGTGTCATACCATGCTGTGGATAAGGGTACACCTTTTTCGAAGCCATTGCAGGGGTACCAGTTCAACTGACTGGGCCATACCATGCTGTGGATAAGGGTACATGATATCACGATCTATATGCTTAAACAGCATTTATGACAACACCCCGAGAGACACATGGTACTGAATTGGGCAGCTGCAGCCAACAAACAAGAATTGATTATCCTTTAATCAATTTGTTTTAAAAACCAATGAAGCTTCATTAAATCATTACCACCGTGTTTACTCCTGATATGATGTAGCTGATTCAGCCTACGACTTACTTCATGGCAATCGGAACTATTTGGGTATTTCCGTGAGCTGAGAAATACAACTTGGATATTAGTGTAGGTTAACAATATTTTGGGCGAATCGTTCCCCGGCATATAGCACATTTTCCCTAAGCATCTAAGCACATTAAGTAGTTCAATAAATATGAAAGTGTTGGACATCCTTTTAAATTATTTTTTATCAGTTAGCTCAAATGATATGGCGAAATTAGAAATTGTATATATAAATAAATGTTTCCTTAATAAAATTTAATGCCTTTTAAAATTCACATTTAAAATCTTTATTTAAAAACGAAAGTAAAGTGATGTTAGTCTTGTGAGAAACAATATGGAGGCATCCCTACTATCTCAGAGCTGTTTTCATTGGGTAAACCTGATGTGTTCAGATTGTTCATGGATGCTTGTTTGAACCCACATGAACACAAAACTGATGGATCAAAAGGGAGAAGCTTGTCTATAGCGTTTACTTCTTTTGCTAATATTAATTCTACTTCTTCTAAATTAAATAATGAAAATGATAGAACATTGCCCTTGACCCTTTACCAAACGTCAAATTTTCGATTGTCCCAAATTGAAAGAGTTAGCAGATGACATTTCAAAATATGATGAAATTGAAAAATACTCTTGTAATAAGGCAGATAACTTTGTAGGAAAAGGAGTAATTGCTCATTTAGGGCAATTTCTCCTCTACCCTCAATGTTTTCCAGAGTC
Source organism: Cerastoderma edule (assembly GCA_947846245.1). NCBI lineage: Eukaryota > Metazoa > Mollusca > Bivalvia > Cardiida > Cardiidae > Cerastoderma > Cerastoderma edule. The sequence continues at coordinate 18,849,607 of OX401413.1, forward strand.
ATCCGCCACAAATTGGTCAAATGTTGTCATTGTTTAGTGATGGGTTAAATTAATTGCTGGAACCAACTTCCCACTCATGCAAACAGTTTGGATCAAGGCCAGCTGCCAAGTATATTGGAGAAGAGGTTGAAGTTCAAGATGTGCAAATGTGCAAGATGCGGAGGGAACTTTAATGAATGCCCTGCAAAGTTCTAGGGAATGGCAGACATAAAAATCTTTGAGCTCCTGACAGCCTGATCAATAGACTCCCATGATACCAACGGTTCAATAAAATAGTGGGCGTTCTTATATTGATGTCTTAGAACAGTTCAATCTTACTTAGCTATCTTCTATAACAAATACCCCAATTGTGTGTGTGTGCCAAATGCAGTTTATTTATTTTGCAGTTAAACCCTTTACCAAACGCCAAATTTTCGAATGTCCCAAATTGAAAGAGTTTGCAGACAATATTTCAAAATGTGATGAAATTGGAAAGTAATCTTCTGATATGGTTACAAAGCATTGTGGGAAAAGGAGAAATGGCTCGTTATGACTTCCAAAGTCGTCTGCAACAAATTGGTTAAATGTTGTTTTTGTTTGGTAACGGATTAAAGGACAGTTAAATCTTACTTAGCTAAGTAATAAGTTCTTTAACAATACCCCAATTGTGTGGGTGTGCCAATTGCCGTCTATATTCTTAAATTATTGAAGAAAACTTAATGAAAATTGCTCAAAACACTCGCCAGAGAAATTGCAGTTGATTGGGGCATATGTCCTAAACCATCGGTCTTCGACTTCAATTCCTCTGCTGAGTGTTCAAAGCGGCCATCTTGTTCGGACATTAGATCAAAAACATTGTTCAAGTGATTTCCCCTGCTTGCAATAGCAAACATACTGTCAGTGTAAAACCAAAAGAACCAATCTCCTTCAATGAAATAAAGAAGATACATCAAGTCTCTTTGCAGTAACAAGTTGCCACATCACCAATTCTGTTAGAATCAACAGACAAATAGACCACCCCTTCCTACTGTTGATTGATGAACTCACTGTTTGCTCTTTCATGTTCACTTGATAAATGAATTGAGGTCAATTCCCAAAACACAAAATCCATATAGTTCCTCACATCCTTAGAACCTTTAACCATAGTGTTTAGCCCTTAGAATGCTGGGTAATTTCCTAAAGAATTTTGTGTCGTCTGCTATCCAAAACCTTAATCAAATATTTGCTTTATTTTGATTAGGAATGATACTCAGAGTAGCAAACAGGTTATATCACAGGCAAGCCACCAATTTACTTGGCGACTGGCCTGGATCTAACCTGTTTGCATAAGCTTACAGCCAGTTCCAGCACTATAAGTGTTAGGGATATAATGACTATCAGCATTCCTTTATCAACTGTTTCCAGATAGGTTTAACAAGCAAAATCAAATCAAAAAGATATGCCGAATAAAAATGAACTTGTTACAAAATTTGGTAGACAATTGGATAAACACCCCCCTCCAAAATTGGGATGTTAAGCAAATGAAATATTCAATCTTAAACAAATGTCATTTGAAAGAATAATAAAAAAAAAAACTTGAATGACAAAAATTATACCTGTTCAAGTAAAAATCCAAATCCAACTTTCACAATAATATCTCGGCTCATTTGTATCCAGTATCATTAACATGTAGTTTTCATTCTGTTTGAGTTGCAGAATTAATTTCCCGTATAGCAATCAGTCACCAAGATCTCTGTAACACTAGTGTAATGCAATTCTGCAGAATGCGCTTTGTGTGGCCACAGTCGTTGCCCAAAACTGATTATACAATCTGATAAAGCCAAATTGGTGAAACTTGGTATCAATGGTTCAGTGTAGGAATTTGAATGACCCTTTCCCAAAAGAATAACTTGACCTTTAACCAAACGCCAAACTTTGACTGTCCCAAATTCAAAGAGTTTGCAGACGACATTTTAAAATGTGATGAAATTGAAAAATAATCTTCTGAAAGGGCAGAAAACATTGTGGGAAAAGGAGAAATTGCTCAGTAAGAGCAATTTCTCCTTTCCCACAATGTTTTCCAGAGTCGTCTGCAACAACCTGGTCAAATGTTGTTTTTGTTTGGTAATGGGTTAATCCTTTCTCTTATCAAACCACTGTCACAAATGCAGAAATTGTTTATCATGCGGAAAATACCCATGCGTTGACAGTGATTTGAAACCTTATTATACAGCATTTAAATGTTTATTTATTCATGGACACAAACTTAATTCCCTCTTCTATGCTCTTGGCAGAAAATATAATTTATGAGCCAATCTACAAAGTGGCAATGCTATCCATTTAAAATGACACAGCTCATTTGCAAACCATGAATCCATTGTTACAAAAGAAGAATTTACCCAACATGAGCAAATCAAATTTTCCTTTAGCTACACAGATGTTGAATGATATATACTTAAAAAAAACAACAAGAGACATTATTATTTAGAAAAGGGCTTGCAACATTGCAACATTGTTGCATTGAACCTGACAGGCTTCCAATCTAGGTTGCCAAAAACTGTCCATTAACCCATTGCCAAATTTCTACTGTTCCAAATTGAGAGAGTATGCAGACCACATTTCACAATGTGATAAAATTGAAAAAATAATCTTCTGATAGGACAGAAATCATTGTGGGAAAAAGGAAAAATTACGCTTTACGAGAGTTTTCCAGAGTTGTCTGCATCAAAGAGGTTAAATGTTGTTATTGTTTAGTAATGGGTTAAGAGAAAGTTGTAAGGTTACTAAGTTCTCTATTTAAACTAGACAAATTTCTATTAGGTAACAGTTTATACAATTACATCATTGATCTTTCATAAATAGGGTCAGACTAATCTATAGCCTCTATTTCCTCTTTAACCCTTTACTTATCCAGAGCCTCCTTGGCCCAATGGTTATATGTTATGGAACCAGATATTCACAATACTGCTATGTTTGGATTTTCATGAGGACTAACCAGAAGGGGTGATCACATGACCAATATTTACGAAAAATGTCCAAACAAGATGGCCACGCCACAGGTATATTTGCTTTTTTCAGCAGATTATTTTCGTTTTCCACAATTTTATATACGCCATGTTCCAACCATCAACTTTCTGTTTCTGGTGGTTTATGATAACTCATGGTTTATAAAGTCGTTAGGTCTAACACTTGATAGAGAAATCACAGTCAATGGGTGATGTTTTAGATCATTGGTATCCCACACCTTCAAAATTCTCTGCAGAGTCTTGGAGCAAACATCACGGCCAAACTGGAAACAAAATTCCCAGCAGTTGCAGAAAATAGATTGTACGAACATTGCGTATATAAAATGGGGAAAACAAAAGTAATCTACTGAAAAAATGCATAAATACCTGCTGATTCATGAGCACCGCAATTTGCAATCTGTTTTATATAGTAAACATTGGTCACATGATCACCGGGCCTGCTAATTAACCCTTAGAATGCTGGGTTATTTTCTCAAAATTCATTTTTGTTTCGTCTGCTTACCAAAATCTTAACTGTCTGCTTAATTTTGTTGAAGAAAGATAGTCAGAGTAGCAAACAGATTCGATCAGAGGCCAGCTGGCCTAGATCTAACCAGTGCATAGGCATGAAGTCGGTTCCAGCACTGTAAGGATTAAGTTGTCTCAAATCAAGTATCATTAACACACAAGACCATTATGAGCAGACTTATCATTTAAGCTTGTTACTTCAAGCTTAGTTAACTCAGATTTCAACCTTGTACTTTCTTTATATTTATTCAACCAGTTTAACCCTTTACCAAATGCCAAATCAACAACTATCCCAAATTGAATAAGTTTGCAGACGACATTTCAAAATGTGATTGAATTGAGAAATAATCTTCTGATAGAGCAGAAAACACTGTGGGAAAAGAAGAAATTGCTTGTTAAAAGCAATTTATTTTCTCCTCTTCCCACAATGTTTTTCAGAGTGTCTGCAAAAATGGTCAAATGATGTTATTGTTTGGTGATGGAACTGCAGCATAAAATATAAAATAACAATTCGAAAAAAATGGCCAAGGGTAATTCCTGAATTTATAACATAGTTTTCTGCCAAATATTCACCAAAAAAAATGTTTCTTTCATATTCAATTATAGCCGGTTTGCTGGCTTCTTTTTTTATTAATTTGGACCTGCCACAGACTGCAAAAGGCGGGATTAGGCTTAAACATGTCCTAGGGATAATCTTCTTAGTTTCCCTTCAAATGGTAATCCTTGCTTATCTTTGTTTATGATCAATGATTAATTGGATTAACCCAATAATCTTATACTCTTGTTATATAAAACTGGGAAACAATTTGCAGTCTAATATAACTGGTTTACTGACTTTCATTTCAAATAAATATAAACATAAGTTTAAGGTCTTTAGCACAACAGTTCTTTTTTTTGTGTACTTAAATGCTGTGTCAACAACTTTTCAGTTTTATTGCAGCTTTTCTAGGAATCAACCATACTAGAGCTCTCAAATGTCTTGACAAAGAAAACCTCCACACCCAAAAAACCAGTGGTGCTGGTGGGGATTGAACCCTGAACCACCACCTTAACCTCTGGGCCATTCAAGAAGCATAAAGCAACAGCCAGACAATAATTATCAAGTATGACAGGTAATAGATCCTTTAAGCTATTGGGACAAAACCATTGTGACAAACTAATATATTTGTATTAAAACAAAACAATAGGTTTTTAAAAGGAACTACTTTAACAAAATGAATAATTTCTTGTGTCTAGTAACTTTCCTTTTGTCGCCACGTTAAGCCTCATTTCACAAAGAATCTGTTATTATTTCATTCTATGTTTAGTGTTGTCTAGAATTGCCTTGAATTTGAACCAGTCACAGTCTTAATTATAAGGAAGAAGGTATTCATCAAACAATGTAAAAATCAAACAGTCTCACGAATTGCAAAGCGCACACTTCTCGCAGCATCATAGAAACTTCATGACTTACCTGAAAAGAGAAAAATTACAAAAAGTTATATATCATATCAATTTATTAAATGTATTTATTCAAATGGTACTGGAGAGATTTTAATTACCCTGTATAAAGTTTTGAATGAGTTTGAATGTAAAAGCATCAGACAGTGACATTTTATGGTTTGAACAAGGATGCATTTTCATTTTCAAATTGAGAATTAACATTGTGACTTAGAGAGTTGCTTGAATCGAATTTCCCATACAATGTTTCCCTTGGTTGAAGTTATGTACAACGATGATCGGGTATACATCTTTACGACTTGAGTAATTAATTCACTTAATATGCTTTCCCCTGTTTCCGTGATCTAAGATTTTTTCATTTCAAAATCATATTTATATATTTGTATTGGCATGGTTATGCATTTTTATGTATTTGTATGTTGTATAAATGTTTGAACACAAAGTTTGTGGATAACTATTTGAATATTAACCCTTTCCAGACCAATAATGACATTTGACCACTGTGTTGCAGACGACTTTAAAAAACATTGTGGGAAAAGAAGAAATTGCTCGTAACGCGCAATTTTTCCTTTAACCACAATGTTTTCTGCATACCAGAGGATTATTGTCCAATTTCATCACATTTTGAAATGTCGTCTGCAAACTCTTTCAATATGGGACAGTCGGAAATTTGTTGTTTGGAAAAGGGTTAAACTGCACCTTTGATTTCAATTTGAGCTATCATATATCAGCATCAGTCAGTAAGGTATTATAGAGGATAATCAGCATAAAATTCACATAAAAGTGATCCCTAATAAGTAAATCTTGTTTATAAAGAACGCATTCATTTGGTCTATCAAAACCATCTAACCCGAAATAGACTTCTCTTTCTTATTAAAAAATCTTTAGTAGTTTTACCTGAATACTCTCTTAACCCTTATAGTGCTGAAACCGACTTCATGCTTATGCAAACATGTTAGATCACAGGCCAGCCACCAAGCAATTGGCCGCTGGCCTGTGATTTAACCTGTTTGCTACAATGAGTATCTGTCCTCATCAAAATTAAGCAGATACTTAAGGTTTTGGAAAGCAGACAACACAGAAATCCTTTTTTAGAACATTACCCAGCATTCTAAGGGTTAAATTGGAGCAGGATTACAGTTACATAACTATTAGTTGAGGTTGAAAGTCAAGTGCAGAATTGCTCTCTATTCACCCTATCCCATTAACCATCAACATTATGTTCTGAACAGGAAATATCTAAACATATCTCACACCCTCCTAATTAATAGTAATGGGCATTTCACTTCATATAACTCTCTCTTCATACTTATGAGGCAAAATATCCAAGGAACACTTGTGCTTAAAAGAAGACATTGCACATAAAAAAGCTATTTCTCCATTTGCTTGCTTTAACTCATTACCAAACGGTAACGACACTTGACCTCTCTCTTAATGAGCAATTGCTTCTTTTCCAACGATGTTTTCTGCCCCCTTTCAGAAGATTATTTTTTTAATTTTATCACATTTGGAAATGATGTCTGCAAACTCTTTCCATTTGGGACAGTAGGAAATTTGGCCATTGGTAAAGGGTTAAGCATCTTTTTCCCGAAAATCAAAAATATAATTGATTTAATATAATGTTGTATGTTGGCATCTGCTCTAGCTTTGGTGAGCAACTTCTGCCTTTATCAAAGGTCAAAGGTAGCATCAGACATCAGGGACAATAATGATTGATCAATTGCTAAAATTGGCTACCATCTCATGTCTTAAATGTACTAAAATCGCTAAAAATTCTCCTGCTAAAGTACAGTTGATGCACTACATGACCCTTGGATTTACCTGATATCAGTAAGAATTCAATCCATCTTTACTATTCACATGATACACCCATCCTTCCTTGTTTTTCGCAATAAAAAACAACCAGGTATCAAAATTCATTTTATTAAGAGCATCTCAAGCACTGTTTTAAATTTGAAATAGGGTATAGGACCAAAACTTACAGAACAATTAATTGTTAGTTTATATGGGCAGCTGCCCACCAATTTCCAAACTGAGACGATGTTGGAAAAGGAGAAATTGCTAATATGATGAAATTCATCTTTTTCCATCATTCTTTCTATAATCCTTACTATTAAGAAATATCTTCAATACTAATTTAAATTTCATTCAGTCTATAGTCCTAATTCTAGAATTGAACGGTCAGTCAAATATTTATTTGTTTGGACAAAATTTCTGCTACAAAATGCATCTATGACTTTGAGAGCATTTGGTCCAAATGACTCTAAGGCTGGCTGAATATTTCCATATCCAGTGCGAAACCCTGAGATATTACACCTGTTGCCCCATGTTAACCCATTACCAAACGCCAAATTCTCGACTGTCCCAATTTCAAAGAGTTTGCAGACAGCATTTCAAAATATGATGAAATTAAAAAAGGATCTTCTGATAGTGCAGAAAACATTGTGGGAAAAGGAGAAATTGCTTGTTCAGAGCAATTTTTGCTTTTCCCTTAATGTTTTCTAGAGTTGTCTGCAACAAACTGTCAAATGTCGTTATAGTTTGGTAATAGGTTAAGAGAGCCATAACCCAACCCCCAATGCAAAATCGAACCCAGTCCAAAATCAAAGCAAGAACAGACAGCAACAATAGCATTAAAACATTGTGACAAAAGTACAAATCGCTCCATTTGAGTACCTAATGAGAGGTTTCTAAAATCGTCTGCATCAAATGGAATAAAGGTTTAAAAGGCTGCCCTACACCATAATTAAGCCAGGAAGTCCACCCAAGAGGGTGGTGACGGGCCACTAAGCAGGGGTGGGTGGGGGAAAATGTTATTGTTCCCAAACCACCCACCCCCTGCTCTTCAATAAGGGATGGATTGTTGGTGATCTATTATCAAATCCCTGTCACAATGCAAATCACTTCACAATTACAGCTGATAACGACAGGTTTATCAGGTAATGACTCGTTTCCCAATATGGACATTTGTCATTGCTCCAAATTGGAGGCAATAGCAGAGGACAATTAAGGCACAGAGGAAATAAATTTTTATGATGGTATTGGGTAAAGAATATTGAGACAAAAGGATAAATTGCTCATATGGAGCAATGTATCCTTTTGTCACAGTCGTTTCTCAAGTCGTCTGTAGTAGATAGGACCAAACAAAATTTCATGGAGTACAGGTTAGACAAGAAACCTTCCACTTGTCCAGATTGACACAGACAAAAATATGTTGACATTTTAGATATCTTTTGCAGGAGCAAACATAATGCCATGTTCTGACACCATGTGTTTTCATTATCTCATTACAGATTTTTCTAAATTGTAAGTTTAACTTATTTATCTGACATTGATTTTGAAACAAGTTCTTAAAAGTGCTTCCTGAATCATAACCCGTACTCGCGCCAAATGTAGATTAATGAAACTAAGGTCGCAAGGCGGAATCAAATACTCACAGGATTCGAACCCATAACCCTTGTGTCCAAAGGTTGACGCTCTACCCCTTGGACAACTGTCCTCCACAGTTCTTCCCGTTTAATAATGGTCAATTTCAACAATTTTTCAGTTAATTGTCACAGTTACAGTTCACATATTCATATGATTTATGGCCTTGTCCATGCAGTTCTAACCTAGCCTAACAGAGATTAAACCTGGGACCCTCAGTACAAGAGGCTCATTGGTAGAGTTAAATGTTACTAACTGCAAAACGGCATTCAAACATACAATTTGCCTGATTAATTAGGGAAAGGTACATCATTACAGGTAAGGTCACTTCTACAATTACATGACATAAACAATACATATCAAATATGTTTCATAAAGTGGCGCCAATGCCTGTTTTGACAAACAATGAGATAACATGAATCACCTCAAAACGGATGGGCAAGGGGAAATACCCAAACACAGAGAAATACTTTGATTTCATTGAAATGTTTTCACAATTCAATTAGGCAGTTTGATGGCGCTATGAGTATTCAGTTTACTATGAGTATCCAGTGATTGGGTATTCACAGATATGGGTGCACCGCCCTTTATTACCCGACAGGCCTCAGGAATCACACTCCCCTATTTGATTAGCCTTAGATGACCTTTGTCAATGGTCCAATAAGTTCGGAAATAATCCTTTTACCAAATGATTTGTTATCTAAACCTGCTGAAGAAAATTAAAGAAAATACTGTTGATTAAGGATAAATTGCTCATACAAGCAATTTCTCTTTAAACAACATTATTTTCAATTCTAGCTAATGCTTACATTTAAATTTCATGATTGCAATAATATTCTGTATGTTCTTTGAAATTGGAACATAAATGGTGCTGAGACTGTTGTGTGGAGATAAAATGGAGGGAGATGAGTTGGTTTTGTAATGTACTGAGTTTCTGTCATTGTGATTGAAATATGACTCAGTAACGGTACTCCTCACTAACCCTTATAGTGCCGGAACCGAATTTGTGCTTATGCCAACAGGTTAAATCCAGACCAGCCATGGTCTGGATATAACATGTTTGCATAAGTGAAGTTAGTTCCAGCACTATATAAGAGTTTATATTGAGTAAGAAAATGTTTTTATGATACAAATGGACTTTAAACAGATTACAGCCTTTATTATTCGATTTCCAGGAATTTATTTGACATTGACTAGATTGTTTTCAAAGAAAATTGGCAGTGAAAGAGCTATTTCTACTTTTGACAAGGTTTTATCATAAGTCGTCTGCTGTAGTTGTGTTAAAGTGCTTGTAAATCTGAAGGAAAGCATTACTGAGGTACCTTCCTCACCTTCCTCACCTTTCTACCATTCATTGAGACCCAACAATAGAGTCAAAACGAGGATTAAATGTCAGTGGCTTTTTCATTCATAAAAGACAACTCTAGGGCCCCTTAATTTGTTTCTTTAAACCTTCGCCCTGTTTTGAACATTTCGAAGTCAACAAAATTAAAGTCTTCAAAGTGACAAAAGTATCTATGGATAAAAATAATAGGTTATGAAACATTAAAGTGACTGTGACAAAAAAGAATTTACGCATCCTTAGCAAATTTGTGATTTGTTGCAGTTATCGTATTTTCATAATTCCTTTACTGCAAATGTGTTCTGAATATTTCTTTAAGGGTTGAAAAACAGGGGATTTTTTACAAAAGGGGGTGGACAATTGGATCAAAAAAAGGAAAATCTTGTGGTTAAGACTTATAAATGAGGTTTTTTAGTCTAATTGGACATTTGGACCAAAAAAATACAATCTTGTGGTTTAGACTTATCTGGTATTTCAGTTGAGGGAAACTGGATCTAACATGTTTGCATGAACATGAAGTCGGTTCCAGCACTATAAGGGTTAAAATCAAGCTCAATGCAAAAGAATTCATATAAATCTTAAGAATTTCTAATTGGCAATAAACTTAATTAACAATTGACTTTTATACCTTTGGTTCATTAGAAAAAAGACACTCTCTTTATATCACATGAAACAGAATGCATCATGAAATCATTGCGATTAGAGAAAAAATGCTTGCAATGAGCAAGTGGTGTTTATGTCCCAGTCATTTCTGGTAAATATTATTAGGAGGATGTCCTACAAACACCCTTTTTAAGTTTTCTACATAAACTAAGAAACTCATTTTACATTAGGTTAGAAATGTCACTGTCCTGAGATGAAAGAGATTTTTGAAGTACCTTCTTCAACATTTAGGCCACTGGCCACAATCGGGTTCAATGCAAGACAATAACAACTTCTTCACAATTGTGAAGAAGTTGTTATTGTCTTGCATTGAACATTTCACTATTCAAAATCATTTTACCTAGTTTTAAGGGTAACTGTTCTCCTCTTCCCTTTACAATTGGATGGTTCATTCATAAAGAGCTTCATCACTGATCGATTATACAAGTATGTTACAATTAAAGGAGAGCTTGCTTATCATACCAAATTCTTCTTTTGTATCAATGAAAGTCAAATGCTCAAAAGCTGTTTAATAGACTTATCAGGGATAGGGCTATTTAATGATTTGCCCATGAATAAAGCTTTTTGACTTTTTGATACTAACAGTTTCATGAGAACAAAATACTACATGTGCCAAAAGTAGTCCACATGAAGCACTTGGGTGTAGGGATCTTGGTAAAAACTGACTAAATTGACATCTTGAAACCTTTATTCAACACATAGACAGTCCCTTTTTAATATAAAAATTCCATGAATAAATCTAAATATTTTTGACCAATAGTAACAATCCCACAGAATAAATGCCTACTAATACTTTGTTTGATTAGTTTCAAATCAGTTGAACACTTACTCACCTCAACCCTTTACCAAAGAAATAATCTTCTGATAGGGTAGGAAACTTTGAGAAAGTGCTTGTTGAGAGTAATTTTCTTTTCCAACAATATTTTCCAGAGTTGTTTGCAAGAAACTGGTCAAATGTCGATATTGTTTGTATTAGATTAGGTTAGATTAGAGTCATTACCTGACACAATTCCCATATGGGTCCTCTTCGTCAGGACCGTTCCTACATTTTTCAGTTCTGAAACGACTTTCCTGGATGCACCAATACTAGGCAAGGGCTCTGAAGTGACTTGCCAAAGGCCACTCCCACGAAACCAGTGGTCTCGGTGGGGATCGAACCCTGGACCCCCGAGTTCTGAATCCACCACCTTAACCACTGAGCCATTTCATGAAAAGGATCTATAATAAATAATCTATATACTACTGCTTTTGTAGTAATGTTTGTCATTCAATATCTAATTAGAATGATTTTTGCACGGTCTCCATTAAATTTTATCCTATGGTTCTTGAAAATAACAAGACTCAATTTAAGGTAACAATTTGATTCATGAACAAGTCAAAAAAGATAAAGGAAAGAAGCCTGACATTGAATTTATGACATGAATAATTCCTTGGTTCACGAAATGGGATTGATTTTCTGGAGAATTAATCAGAGGAAATAGGCTTACAGGACAAGAACTGATGACATTCATGTAAACCAAAAATGGCAAACCCCACAAATCAAGGTGTCAGTGTTTTAGCATGGTATATCCTACATACCAGTACAGGCCAAGGGCTCTGAGGTATCTTGCCAAAGGACACTTTCATGAAACCAGTGGTACCAAGGGGACTTGAAACTGGGACCCCCATGTTCTAAGACCAATGCCGTAACCACTGAGCCTCGCATGTTGCTTTTTCACAGATTTTCAACAATTATACAATTATTTCCTGCTTCCTAGGTTACTACCATTTGAAAGCAAGCAAGAGCAGAGGCTTCAATGATTATAATAAGTCCTTCACAAATGTGCAGCAATTACTTTAGTCTTACATTGGGCTCTCAAAAAGTCTTGCCCAAGGACACTCCACTGTTTAAGCAACTGAACCAAAAATCTCTCCTATAAATTGTATTAAAGCCTTAATCATTGCAAGTCCTTTTCAATTTGAGGTGTGCAAACAATACAGATTTCAAAGCAAGCCTGAAATAAGTGCTTCACAATCAAGCAGCACTTACTATAGTCTTGCACTGAACACTTCGAAAATTACAAAATACCAGAAACTTCCATTATCTGGCACTGAGCAATTATGGAAGGCTGGCTCTGAAACCTCTAGTTTATAAATCAATAGCTGGGAAAGTCAGACATTGGAAAGAAAAGTCATTCAACCTATTCCTTCATAACCCATTACCAAACAATAACGATCAGTTTGTTGCAGACGACTCTGGAAAACATTGTTGGAAAAGGGGAAATTGCTCTTAACAAGCAATTTCTTCTTTTTCCACAATGTTTTCTGCACTTTTAGAAGATTCTCTTTTGATTTCATCTCACTTTGAAAAATAGTCTGCAAACTCTTTCAATTTGGAACAGTCGAAAGTTTGGCGTTTGGTAAAGGGATAAATGGCCTTGTCAAGAATTTGTTTGTTTTAGTTATGTTAACTTATGGCATCCCTGGATTCACCAATACAATGCTATGGCTTTAAAATGCCTTGCCAAAGGACATGCCTGCAAACTAGAGGAAATGGTTGGGCTTGAACCTGGATCCCCCAAGTTCTGAGTCCACCACTTGAACCATTGGCCACGCAGGATCCCTCAAAATTTGTACCAAATTTTATTGAAAGCAACAGACAAAAGGATAAATTGCCTTTTAGAAGTAAAAACGAGTTTTCGTCGATCCAGTTTTTCTAACATCATCTGCATTAGATGAATTTTAGTAAAATTCCTCTGAAAGTTATAAGGCATCAGATGGCAGGACTAGATCCCAGATACGAAGGTCTTCTATTGTGGTTGTGTAGATGTCTGATGAATTCAATCCTGATGTAAAACGTTCTTTTACAAAATCGGGCAGAATGGTCAAGATGGGGGTGCATCTAATGCCTCCTTCTCCCAAAAAATCGCAAGCAATTCTTCCTTCATTAATAATTGTTTTTCAATGTGGCAGTCCAATCAAAAATAGGGAGCTCAGAAGCAGGTTAAGGTGAAACCCACTTTCCTCTGTATAATAGATATGCTGGCTACGCAAGAATTTCCTGTCAAGTTCTTGTAGCAGAATAATCCGCCTGCTCCTCTCATCAAGGAAACCAACTTCAAAGGCAGCGATGAAAGAGAAATATGGCTGCAAATGTTTTACGGCTATTTTGATTCAAAACAACTCCAGCCAAATGTTTGTTATTGATCTGAAGTCATACAAATCAAACTCTGTAACTTCAGTCTTGCAGAGATTGAGTGAGGAAACAAATGTTCTTAACCCTTATAATGCTGGAACCAACTTTATGCTTATACAAAAAGGTTAGATCCAGGCCAGCCACCAAGAAAATTGGCAACTGGCCTGTGATCTAATAGGTTTGCTCGTCTGAGTATCTCATCAATATTAAGCAGATATTTATGGTTATGGGAAGCAGACAACACAAAAATCTAGTTTAAGAAAATTATCTAACATTCTAAAGAGCATAATTATAATACCATGACCATGGCAAGAACTCAAAGTTCTTGATAAGAGGCAATTTTTGGTTATTTAACTACTTCATTATTTTTAAAATAGAGTCTAACGCAGTGTCAACAATTTTTTAATTAAATAACAGCTCTCCTTAAGGACCCACCAACTTAACCAGCGATCAAACACCAGGCGCCCATTTCCTGCCTTTGTTGCCTTAACTCTTTATCAAACGCCAAATTTTTGACTTTCCCATAATGAAAGAGTTTGCAGATGACATTTCAAAATGTGGTGAAATTGAAAAATAATCTTCTGATAGGGCAGAAAACATTGTGGGAAAAGGAGAAATTGCTCATTAAGAACAATTCCTCCTATTCCCACAATGTTTTCCAGAGTCAACTCCAACAAACTGGTCAAATGTCGTTATTGTTTAGTAATGGGTTATGCACTTGGTCATGCAGGACCCTTAACTACTTTATTACTTCTCCAATTCCTATATTGTTGGTACTTTTCAGATTCGTCTCAATGAGATAAATCGTATTTATACACCCATAATAGAATTTGTCAACTATTTTGCACCTTTCATAATTTTTTTTAGCAGCTTCCAAAACTGATAGCACGAGAAGATAATAATATACAATAATTGTATAGTATATAGAAAATGACAGCTTCCTGTGAAATGGTGAGAGATCCAAATTAGCAGTTAAGTTCTTAATTTGCAGTTTATTTAAATATCACGACCTTTGCAACTGAGATTCACTCATCACACAATACCATCATGCACCTGCGTAAAGCACTTCCTGCATGGGTCAAAGGGGCTCCAAGTAATGCTGAACATTTAAGTATGGCTCAAATTGACTCATATTTTGGTATGAAAATGCTGGCATGTCTTAACATTTTATGATCAAAATAATGAGAGTTGTTGACTATCCCAAGCCATTTCACTGCTGTGCATCAGAACTATTTAATGAGGCAATAGATTTTGACCTTTGTGGGAAGACTGGTCTGTAGAGACTTTCTGTCAGCCCTTTTTTAACATGGTAACCTTGAAAACACTTTTCTGTGAAAAATCAACAAAGTGCACACTTAAGTCCTAAGCTTGTCTGTGTATTTTACACATTGTCAATTGCAATATGGAAACAAGCCCAAACTGTGGTTCAATAAGATTTTGGAGACAAATGATAGACAGGCAGAAATGGAAAATAAACTATATGATGTCAAAGCAATTAATATAGGTCTGCTGTTTGCCCCAAGACCCTGCAGAGAGTTTCTAGACAAGGGATGTTAATGTGTGTCAAAGAACATCACTAAAACCTTTATTGTAGGCACTCATTAGAATCCCCTCTTCCATATCAATCTAATAAGACCATCAAAAAAGGTTTTCTTAAATATTTTTAAAATAATGCATACAAATGCCTCGTTGACTCCTCCATGTTTAGCCCGCCTGTGACAGCCATTATTGTAAAGCATACAGGAAACAATTCGCATGCTCCATTGAAATCAATATACTTTGTTAATGCATTCAGTGTGCATGCAAACACCATTACTCTCACTCTATCAGTCATTCTATCTCTTCCTTCAAGCAAATCAATCAATAGCATGGCTATCACAATTAACCCTTGTAGTACTGGAACCAACTTCATGCTTATGCAAGTGAATTGGCAGCTGGCCTGTGATCTAACCTATTTGCTACTCAGAGTATCTTTCCTCATCAAAGCTAAGTAGATATTTAAGGATTTCGAACAACGGACAACACAGAAATCTATTAAAAGAAAATTACCCAGCATTATAAGGGCTAACATCATTGCTCCATGTTGAAGTCTAGATAATGTGGTGAATCAAAAACCTAGCTGCTGAAACCAGGACTAGCCCTTGCATGGAAAAAAGTTTGAGCAACCTCTTCAACAATTGTTTTTTAAAGCTTGAACCATCTAGAAGATTTATAGATAATTATTCTTTCTCTCTTGAAGGGTTGATTTCAAGATTTTAATAAGTCCTCCAAAAAACATGAATTACCTGCACTGTTCACAAATAATATTTCATGTAAACCTCGGAAACATTGTGATGCAAGATGATCAAAATTGCCAATTTGGGAGCGTTCCTATATCTAACATGCTTCCAGCTCATTTAATACGCTAAAATGAAAAGTAGTTTTGTTTTTTAGCCTAGTTCTGTGTCACATTCATCTGAATTCCAGATTGTCCATAATCATGGCAATTCCCCCCATAGGGTCTTGTGTGACTGATTTAAAATAGAAAGTAACACCCTGGATAGAGATAATGCAAAAAAAATAGCCAAGGCAAAAATCTTTTTTTTTGTTCAACTGTGTAGAACCATTGTGACAAAAGGATGAATTATTTTTTTATTTTCATCAGGATGCATCAAGGTCTAAATGCAAGACTATAAGCAAGTGCTTCATAAACATGAAGCACTTGCTTTAGTCTTGCACTGAACTCTTGATATGTCAAAGTGAGATTTTATGGATTAAGGACTAAACATAAAGATGAATTTGATATTTTCAAACAATGACATAAACAACCATTCACTCCAGGAACAAATGTCCTGAATATAAAGGAGTAAAATAAATGAAATTGATAGGCAAACGAACAAACAAACCTTTTCATCCGATTACGATTCATCTTTTTCTGACAAGTCTCCAATCCCAGGTTACGGAATAAAGTTCCAAAAGTTCACTTAAATTTCACAGAAAACCTTACACTTTTTACATCCGTTAAAAAGGCCTACAAGAATTCAGGAAGCTCTGTCAATCAGCCATTTTGGCTTGTCCAGTGAGAGTGAGCACGGACCATTGGCACTTATAACATACTCATTGTCAGGGAAATCAATATAGAACTGATCAATACCTAAAACAACAGAGGCTCTCTCTAGATTATCGTATTACAGACGAGAAAATAATTATGTGGGACTAAATCTGACCTACACCCAATCAATCAAACCCAACATGTGCACCCCTCAGGGTTCTAATTATTTTACATTAACCCTTTACCAAACACCAAATTTTCAACTGTCCCAAACTGAAAGAGTTTGCAGACGACATTTCAAAATGGGATGAAATTGCAAAATAACCTTCTGTTTGGGCAGAAAACATTGTGGGAAAAGGTGAAATTGCTCATTTAGAGCAATTTCTCCTTTTCCCGCAATGTTTTCAAGTCATCAGCAACAGACTGGTCAAATGTCGTCATTATTTGGTAATGGGTTAATTTAATGACCCTCATTTAAAAATCTGTTTCCCATTCCCTTGAAAAGCATCAAAGTGGCAGACTGCTATTCTCTTGGTGTGTTTTTTTCTCCAAATATTATGTTGTATATGAAATCATGAAAAGATTGGTTTTAACATTGCCAAAAAGAGAGATGAGTATGTTTGAGTGTTCTTTTTCAGATGATTCTTCTATAATTCCTACAAAGGTTACACACTGAGTTCTTATGGAGTAAAAGGCATGTCCAAAGGCATTTTGGGCAGATCTTGGCCACCAACAAATATTTGTGTTCCAGATGATGGTAATATCATTATGATGTGTTTATCAGCCATCAACAGAAAATTGTTCCATTATCCCTCATCTTAGTAAGTGGTGTTGGTAGGTCCATTCAAATAAAATACATGATGGTGATTCAAAATTATTGAAATAAAGGAATAAAGTTTTACATGAATTCTTCACTATCATCAAGAGCTTTGCAAATAACTTTCACTCTTGTAAATTTATGATTGCAATCAGGTTTGAGTTAGGGCTAGCCTTTGGTAGCTAATTATTTGCTTTGAAGTGCTTCATTCACACATGCAAAGCATTGCAAAACTTACAAATCATCCTGTCAAGTTTACACCAGGTAAAAAAGATGGACAGAAACTGGGACACTTCTTCATTAAATTTTTCCTAATACACATATAAAATGGTTTATAAAAAATGCAGCAGGCATATCAATAAAAATCTGTTTCCCACCAAAATTGTACTTTTATAAAGGATATACTATCCATGTTTATCAAATTTTGACTTGAGCAAATATATTTTGTTTAGTAAAATGGTACCCAGGTCATTATGACATTAAGTTAATTACCCATCCTATAAATTACTTTGAAGCAGAAACATAACCATTTCTCTCATTCAGAATTGTTTGGCTTGTCAAAATTGAAAAAAATTGGCAGGTAAACATTAATGAAGTATGGAAAATATGATTTTGTTAGTTGTATTGGATAAAACACATTTCGAAATAAGGAGAAATTGCATGTTACGTGTTCCAGTATGAATATAGTAAGGTTTAATCAAACAATTAAATCAGAGGGAGAAATTAAAATGCATGTGATGCTATGTTCTGAAAGCATTGCTGCAAACCTATCTATTTAACGACCACCCCATTCCTTCAATACTTGAAATAATTTTTTAAAACATCCACTTAGATAATAAAAAATTGATCTTCATTGGATACTCAAGATGTTACACTACAATCTTCTATTTCTTTTTAAGATTTCAATACTTCTTGCACTGAACCTTTATGTGAATAATCCAGAAAGCACAAATATTCCTGAAAATCCAAATAACACAGATTTGCCCACAGAGTTTTTATATAGCAATGATTTCTTGTAAAGCAGACAAATGCCCATTCTATACTCTCGCAGACCTTTTGTAAATTCCAAGTTGGAGAGTCAATATTATTGAACAGTTTGTTGTCGTCATCGACAACAGAAAACTACTGGGTGGCTGGCAGTCAGTGCATGTGAAAATCAATACAGAGTTTGTATCTGTAGACTGTTTTGGGAGAATTAAAACCCTCACTCGGCTTCTTTCTGAACTACTTCTTGAGCATATGACATTACTTTTGATATGTTTTTGGAGATTATTAAAAAAAATCTGACAAAAAAGGAAATGGCATGAAAGCAATTTATTGCTTCAACATTGTATCCATGCTCAAAGTTGTTTAGTCCGGATTTTTACAAAGGCAATGATTTTAACATGAAAAGTTCGCAAAAAGATCATATTGGAAACACAGGCACCTTGACACACCGGCCACAAAATGTTAATAGCATCAGCAAAAAATGCTTGTAACAGTGCTTTTTACATGTATTGCAAAGAAAATTATTGTTTTTAAGCATCATTATTAAACTGTGGTCTGCTGTTGGTGTGAATTTTTTTCATCTCATATGTGAGAAAGGGTCTAAAGCCACGACTGGTTATTTGCAGGACTATAATGTGCTAAAGAAAGTTCTGAAAATCAATATGGAACAATCAAATCTTCCATTCTATATTGGGAAGTCATAAAATACCATCTAATCCTTAGTAAGACATGCAATCAATGTTGATGAAAGCCTGTCTACCACCAAGCCTCTGAAGCACCCTGATTGTTCCCACATTTTGGCTGAGTCATCCTGGAAATTGGAAAATAATGTGTCTGCTTCTGTGAAACTTGTCTTGGTGATTTAGATGGGAGCTGGACAGGGGAAATTGGACTGGACTGTATAACTGTCCATTCTTATTTCTAACTCTTTTACCCCTTACAATGCTGAGTAATTTTCTGAAGAAAAGATTTTTGTGTTGTCTGCTTTCAAAAACCTTAAATATCTGCTTAATTTGGATGAGGAAAGATTCTCAGAGTAGCAAACAGGTTAGATCACAGGTCAGCCGCCAATTTAATTGGCGGCTGGCCTGGGTCTAACCTGTTTGCATAAGCACAAAGTCTGTTCCATCACTGTAAGAGTTATGAATCAATGTTTCTACCAGATAAATTCTGGTTAAGGCTTGACAAAACGATATGCTAATCATAATTATCATTTTTCTCTTGTCAAATTAAATATGCAGGCAATACTTGATATTGATAATGAAATTGAAATAGGAACTCTCTGGGTAAAAAGAAAGCACCCCACTTTGAGTATTTGAAGCAACAAACAAAGGTGATTAACAAATTTTCTTTTTACAATAATTCAAAATTTTCTGCGTCAGAAACAGTGCATTAAGCTCATTTATATGTATTTGATAAAAAAATAATCAAAAAATCATAAAAAGTATAGCAACTACACTGTATTCTCAAATTATAAAGAAAAATAGACACCTGTTTTAGGTAAAGAGCACTTAAATTCTTCTTTTGTCACAATCATCTCCTGATTTATCTGCTGCATGTGCTAAAGAGTGAGTATCTATACATATACATGGCGATGGGTCAAAGCATGATTAATTACTACATCCAAACAATGACAAAAACAAGGTGGAGGAACATGACAAAAACATGATGGAATTCATCTCGTATTTTCCAATTACGGGCAAAAATAGATTGCAATGAAACTATTTTGATCATTTCCCTGTAATAGTCATCAAAGAAACAGTTATGAAACAGTTTCCAAGTTCGAGAATTTTTCAAAAAGTGACTTAAAGGTTAAACATTGGATAGAAAAGGGGGGCATTACATGGTAATTAAATAAATTCTTTATCATCAGCTTTGAGTAGTGAATTTGAATAAGCAAGATAAACAGTTACAATTGGCAATGTTTTAATAACCAAAACAATCCAACAAGTTCCCATTTACAATATAATTTACCAATAAAGAGAACAAAACCTGTGTAAATAATCATTACTTTGTTCAAACTAAAAGATTCTGATCAGCAATAATTTGAACAATTACTACTTGCAGTTTCATTTTAAACCTTTTCCCTTATACAGAGGCTGAGAACCATTAACATATGATTTTGTAGGACATATTTGGAAACAAGATCACTATACCAGACTTTTCACATACTTGTGAATTATTTCTTTAACCAATATCTAAACATTATTTTCAAATATACTTCTATAATGATGAGGTACTAAGGTAGTTTTGCATGCATTTTGTCAAAATTGGTTACACAGTTTGCTAGTGGGAATGTGTAAAACAAATGATTTGCTAAATGTTGGGTAAGGTACAAAGCCTGCCTTATTGCCAATCAACCCAAGAAGCTGTTTTTAATCAGATTAAAAAAGGAGGTTAGAAATAGGGGGAAAACATTATAATGGCAATTAAAACCATTATGAATCGTACATTTAACCTCTAAAAGCCACATGAAAGCAAACCTGTTTTCCTATATGAATTTTTGAAGTTTATTTGATGTAATACCACAAGGTAATAAAATCACACAGAGTGGAACAGAAAGCTATGTTGCAAACAATCTGAATAGATCTTCATATACTTTGCCAAGCCTAAACAATTCAGTCATTGAGAACAATGGTCCATAGTTTGAACCCTGGTTTGGCCTAAGTTTTCTCTTAGAAACATTCAATGAAACAATTGCTTCACAATGTATTCATAATGGTAAAAGATCTTTAATTACCCCTAAATGATAATTGTACATGTAATTACTGTAAATGCTGGAGAAATGTTTTATGCATACTGAATAACACTCCTTTTGTTATAATAATTTCATTATTCAATAAACATGCTTTCAGTTTTCTATTGACTTTCCAAAGATTTACATTGATTTACATCTGTTTAAAGTTCCATTTGTTAATGCTATCAATAGACCAATGTCTGAAGACAGTAAAACACATACAATACATCAAACCTGTCAGAAACCAACACCCCTTCAATCCATCCATCATTCCTTCATATAACTCAATGGTGTACAGGCATGGAATAGAAGCATGTTTTCCACCCATTAAAGCCATCCCTTGAGATTCCTGTGTCAAAGATTGCTCAATTTGATATACATACAGCGAAACAATTGGTACATTCTTAAAACACTGACCAGATTGACCCTTCTGGAATCTGAAATCATCATTCAAAATTGTCTTGTATCTTTGCAATTGCTCAACTTGATAGGCAGACTACAATTTTCTTTTGCTTTTCATAGTTTTTCACAAAATACAGTCATATAAGTGATTTCAATGATAATGAATTCCACCAATAGTATTGTAAGTCAACACTTACTTATTTTACAATGATTGTGATGGATTCTTGAAGCTTATTAAATTCACTCTCGATTACTGCTTCCTGGATACTACACCAGTACTTGAACTGATTGTGAGTAAGTCCCAGTAATTTTCACCGCACCTACCAGGGATTCGAACCCGGACCCTCAGAACAAGAGGTTGACGCTCTACCACTGCACCACTGTTGTCCAATTCATTTAGTATTATAACTCCTTCACTAGAGCACATCTTTGTTGTACTTTCAACAATCATTAATGATTATGATTATGACTGTAATAAAGTACAGTATAACTGTGGAATCAATGTTCCTTTCAAGACCCCAGTTCTCCAAACGACAAAAACGCATGATACTTTTACACTGAAGGGATCCAAAAGCAATTAAGAACATCTTACAAGGGCCATTAGGGACCCCATTCTTGACATGTGACATAGTGTATAAGGACTTGATGAAGAAACATAGACCCTTCTTTAAGGGGAAGACATGGACCCAATGTAGTAGTCCATGCAATCACAGATAACTACATGAATTATCCCCCTTTCCAAATCCAAAGTTTTTATTAATCATATCAGATTCAGGCTCCCCTAGGCAGATGTATCAAGAACTGGCTAGAGACAATGGTATGGCCAAACCCAGTAGACTATGGCCAGCTATGTCCAGCTCAAATTATACTCAAAGTAGCTGGCTACAGGCTTTCATCAAATTCTTCCTCTGCATGAAAATGTATACTTAGATAATTTGTATGGTATTTAACGCTGCATCAACAATTTTTTAATTACATTACAGCTTTCTTTGATCCACTAGTACTAGGCTAGGGTTCTGAAGGGACTTGCCAAAAGTCACTCCCACAAAATCAGAAGTGTTCGTGGGGCTCTAACATGGGACTCCCAAGATCTAAGTCTGCCACCTTTACCACTAAGCCATGCAGGACCCTTATACTTATATCAAGTTATGGATTTTGGCTTAAGCTGAACCAGAGGCAGAATTCCATATAAATTCTCATAAGTCTTATTGTGTGTAAGGAAAAGAGGTTTATACAGAACAAAAAAGAAATCACAATAGCACAGGATGGACAATAGTCTTGCATTATGTTCTCCATAAATTCTATTCCAAATCTGTATAGAGCTCTGAAATTAATATGAAATAAACCCCTCTGCAAACAATGGTACAATACTATTGACGCAATGAGATGACAATGAAAGAAAAACATAGCCTGAAAGCCATTATGGCATTATCAGAAATGTTCAAAGAAAACTTCTGAACCATTTGTCTCTTGCAATTGACCTTTTTATGAGAAATCTGACTAAATATTCTTGCCAACTTTCAGCACATACCATAAAGACATCTTGACAACAAAAAGGTCATTACAATGTACTCTCAAATGCAGTGTCTTCATTTGTCATAATGTTCCTACCTAAATTCATATCTCATCACAATATGACTTAAATGTCGAAAACTTTAAACATCAGTATTGTCCAGAATATCACTAAACTCTTTCGCTGCCAGATCAGCCACTTTCTTTGGGGTGCCAATGTCGCTAATTGACGACTGAAACATGCAGTTTGGTTCTGCACTATTTGTTACCGTATTTTGCAAAAGCAACAAAGTTAATGTCATCAAAGGTCAAGGTCATCTCATCAGACTCTGTGTCATTAAACATGTTATGAAACAAAACAATTTATGTGCAATCTTTGTTTAAAGTTTATAACTGATATCAAGTAAGATAATGATACTTTTGAAAGATACAGCATTTGTTATGTGATTTCCAGGAACTCAATTGGCATTGAGAGTTTGATTTTCTAGAAAAAAGAAAAATTGGCAGTGGAAGATTGAATAGTCATACTAGAAATGTCTGTGTTGGTATGTTGACCTGAATAGCGCTGGACCTGACTTCATCCTCATGCAGACAGGTTAAATCACATGCCAGCCACCAAGTAAATTTGCAGCTGGCATGTCGAGGGTTCAATGCAAGACTATAGTAAATGCTTCACAAACATGGAGCACTTACTATAGTATTGCATTGAACCCTCAATGTGATCCAACCTGTTTACTACTCTGAGTATCCCTACTCATCAAAATTAAGTAGACATTTAAGATTTTGGAAAGCAGCTGACACAAGAATCTATTTTTATAAAATTACCCAGCATTCCAAGAGTTAACCTGTCACAAAATGGAGGAGCTGGCAGGAATGTCGCCATGCACCATTACTGCAATATTAGGTGAGAATTGTCCAGCTCCCTTTGACAGATTCTGGCCCTTAGTTGACATCTCTTCCACTCTAACTGTCAATAAATCAGTTGCTAATTGAATTTTTGAGACTTCGGTTATGACTAATGCCATCCTGACTATGCTGCCCTGCTCCCACCAACCCCAACCAACCCCATGTTACTCCCTTGAGTGACATTTTATCACAATGGAAATAAAGTGAATTTGTAAAAGTCAGTCCATTAGATGTACCGGCACATGCTTACATGGTATTTAAAACCCTGACAGGAATTGTCAGACAATTGCATATTGCAGCACAAAAAATATCTTTCTTGCGATACTAAAACATTCTAGTGATACCACTACATGTACTAAGTTTTGACCAATGAACTTGAGTTCTTGGGGATTCTGAAAGGCCATTTAAAAACCAAATGTATCCAAAACGAAGTTACAAAGCAACTTTGATATTTCAAACACTATTAGATAGAAGTGTAAAATTCATTACAGCAACTAACATTTAACAAATCATTCTGAACAATAAATAAATGGTGTTCTGAGGCACATCTACAGCTACGGTCATTTAGTGCGCTCTTTCAGAACAGTTTCCTCTTTTGCCACAATGTTTTCTATGATACTTTGTTCACCCCTTTCACACTTCTTTTAACAGGATTGCAAACCATGAAACAAAAATAACTGTTAATGTTATTTTTTCTTACACTGATTTGATTTATTTGAAAAACACTCAAAATTGCTAAAAGCCAATGTACTAACAATCATTATGAATTTTCTGATAGAAGATGAACAACTCAAAAAATGACATTCTTCCACTCCACTGTTCAGTCCATGTATCAGGAGGGTAAAAAGACATATCAATGAGTCAATCTTGTGCTTTACAGGCTATTAAGTGGTATAAGTGAGTTTGAATAGTAATTTGTCATCAGGGATAACATAATTAGGAACCAGTGGCTAGAGGGGTCTCTATGGTTCCTGTTGAATCCAGCCATCTGTTCCAGTATTGGAACCCAATGTCACCTAAAAACTGGGCCCTGCATTGACTGTTGAAACTGTGCCCCTAGAAGGTTTGTTTGTAGGTTAAACCCTTTACCAAATGTCAAATTTTCGACTGTCCCAAATTGAAAGAGATTGCAAACAACATTTCAAAATATGATGAAACTGGAAAATAATCTTTAATAAAGGCAGAAATTTACCAGAGTGGTCTGCAACAAAGTCGATAGATGTTATTATTGTTTGGTAATGGGTTAAACATAGTACATGTAAGCTGTTTGCAGTAAATATAGTCCAAGCACAAAAGAACATCAAGTTCATTTGAGTAAACTCTTTGGAAACATGACTTAATAGCAAAAATATATGACAGCAGAAGGAAATTTAGCAAAAGAAATGAAGAATAACACACTGCATACATTTAATTCTTTCACTTACTAAGTAAGCATTTTTGCATAATGTGCATTCAGCTAATATTTGCTAAAATAAAAACAAGTCTTCTGCGACAAGGAAATAGCTATGAAGGCTTTCCCGACTATACTTCTGCCCTGAGAAAGCTAAGAAACCATTAAGCAGCGTTGGCTGCTCCACTATAACAGAGATGATGGCCAATCAATAGTACCACCAGTCTGACTCATGCAGAATCTGCAGCCTGACAATTCTCTCCACCAAAATTTTGTCACGGACCCTTTTTATTTCTACTATCTGCAGAATTCAAGGGTTCAGTGCAAGACTATAGTAAGTGCTTCATGTTTATGAAGCACTTACTATAGTCTTGCACTGAAGCCTCAAGATGACCTTTTACATCGTAACGCAGGGTTCATCACAATGGGAATATGCAAACAAAAATAAATAGCAAATCTGTTACCATCAACATTAAGATTATACAAAAGACATTGAAAATATATTCTTTTTGTAAAGGATGCTTCATGACTGATGTATCTGGATTTGTGTTTTATCATCATGTTGTCATGTGTCTCGATCCGTTATTATCAATGAAATAAGTTTATGGCAGAATAAGCTCCTGCATAAAGCATGAAGTGGTTATGGTGGTTTGCTAGTAATCATGGAGTCCCAGGTACAAGCCAAATAAGTACTGCTAATTTGTATGAGTCTCCTGTGGCAAGACACTTCAGAGTTATATCCTTCATATGGTGAAATCAAGGCAATGTTTCCTCTCAGCACAATGATCTCTATCTAATTACAAAAAGTGCTGTCGGCACCCTATCTCACCGTCTCACAAGACCATAAACCAGGGGACCAGTCACTGTTGACTGCTTGCATCTCGTTTCTAGAACAAGCTTTTTTCATAATAGTTTATGGATTATGAGAGGATCCAAAAGCAAAACACAATGATTCAAACCAATTACAAAATTGATAGGGGCCTTTGTGATCAAATACAGTACTTTGCCTAAAAGGTCATGAAGGCACAACAGGATGTCAGTATTGTGTCATATCATAAATGACATAAGCGTTGATATTAAACTTATTAACTCTACTCACTTGAAACTCTGATACTTTGCCTGATAGATATATCTAGCAATATCGATATGATCTATGATAAAGAAACTCTGACAAACAGGACTTCAGGGCTCAACAACAACAACCAACATCATAGAGAAACTTCATGACTTACCTGAAAATAGAAAAATGAAAAATATTAATTAATGAAATTAATGAAACAAAAATACTTCACTTTGCTCTATCTACTGCAAAACACTTTTAAAAACAATTATAACAAAAGAATGAATTGCTCCTTATCGAGGGTTCAACGCAAGACTATAGCAAGTGCTTCACAAACACTTGCTATAGTATTGTGCTGAACCCTTGTTATGAGGTGTGATGAATTTCAGCAATTCTTCAGTTATGATGCAGCTTCCCTGGTTTCACCAGCACTATCGGCTAGAGTTCAAAGGACCTCAAACCATGTTGGTTCTAAACTGAAATTCCAAGGGACAATTCTTCAAAGATATCACAACATACAGCAGCATAAAATGATAAGTATTTGTCAACATCAAACATCTAAAATTGTTAACTGTGTATTAAACATTCCAATAACATGATCTTGCGAGCACTTTCTCCCTTTTCTAAAAATAATTTCCACCGTAAAAGAGCATTTCTTTTTTCAATTCTTATTCGAGTTGTGAAAATAGTTTCCTTTGTTAGATGGACATCTCTTTGAGATTCCAATGATGGATAAGTTGTTTGGTAAAGTCAATTGAAGGTACTTCAGTTTACAGTGTTGAAGATCAAAGTTCAAGGAGTTGAACTTGTGATCCTAACAGAAACATTATGAAATCGGCTATTGTATTCCAGTTAACCCATTACCAAACAATGATGACATTTGACCAATTGTTGCAGACGACTCTGGAAAACAATGTGGGGAAAAGGATAAATTGCTCATAAAGAGCAATTTTGTCTTTCCCCACAACGTTTTTTACTCTATCAGATGATTACTTTCCAATTTCATCACTTTTTGAAATGTCTGCTGCAAACCCTTTCAATTTGGTACAGTCGAAAAATTTGGCGTTAGTAAAAGGGTTAACCCATTCCCCAATATTGAAACTTGTGACTGATCCAAATTCAAAGCAAAATGAGACAACAATATATAGCACTTAAAAAGGTGACATTTGGTAGAAATTATTATGACGAAGATAAATTGCTTATTTGGAGCAATGCATCCATTTGTCACAAAAGTTTCTTAAAGGGACTAACCCAGATATTTGTGCTCTGGGAGTAATAAACATTAAAACTGTGATGCTAATAATCTCACAGATTGGGATTTTAATTTTTGATAATAATTTGTCTTTCACAGATAAAATGACAACATAGATTTCTGAAATAGCATAAGATAAGACTATTGACTTCTTCCAAACCCCATTTATACCAGTACAGAAAAGATATAGAACATTTATATTGCAGATATAGCAAACCATTTAAATGTTTTCTATTTGTTTAGTTTTTCGTAAACAACAATCTAAATTTAGAATAAGAAGTGGTATTTTCTGATACAATTGTCACATGGGTCTTCAGAAACATTTAACCCTTAAAGTGCTGGAATCGACTTGATGCTTATGCAAACAGGTTTGATCTAGACAGATATTTAAGGTTTTAGAAAGCAGACAACACAAAAATATATTTTCAGAAAATTACCCAGCATTCTAAGTGTTAACTGCTCTCGCAACATGACGCTAGTAAAATGTGCAAGAAAGAATGCTCGTATTTATTTTAAGACCAACACCCACATAGTAATGCAGACGAGGGCACTGCCTTACTTTACATTACTTCACGCGTCACTTCAGAGATCTAGCCTTGTACTGTTTTATCCAGGAAAGCTGTTACATAATTGAAAAATTGTTGATACTGCATTTAACACCATAGAAACAAATTATCATGATGACTGCTCAACTTAGTCTTTGGTTAAAGATCTGATTGATTTAATGGCATTACAGAACAACCAAGTTTCCAAGTGAAACTGTAACAGCTCTGGTGAGCTAATTGGCAGGATAATTGGGTGATAAAATCAGAGCCATTGTATTTCAAAGCCAACCCTGTAGGTCAGCTAAACCTTTACCAAATGCCAAATTTTCGACTGTCCAAAATTGAAAGAGTTTGCAGACAACATTTCAAAATGTGATGAAATTGGAAAATAATCCTCTGATAGGGCAGAAAACATTGTGGGAAAAGGAAAAATTGCTCGTTACAAGCAATTTCTCCTTTTCCCCCAGCGTTTTCCAGAGTTGTATGCAACAACCTGGTAAAATGTGTTATTGTTTGGTAATTTGGGCTAGAAATCATTTTTCACACTTTCCCCGACCAAAGCAGCATGAGTGAAATCAAAAACATCTACAGTTAGAACAAGAATTTCAACAAGAATGAATTGCAATTAGAATATAATAACATCTGATCTCATTCTAAGAATAGAATTTCAGCAAACGGACCAAGGACCAATCGTTTAACTTAGATAAGTCATAGGTTGCAAAGTGGCATCACAATGCCAATCCAATTAGAGAATGTACTAATTGGATAGGCACTTCTAGTTAACAAAGAATGACCTCTAAATACAGCAATTGACACTGACAACCCATGTTTCTTAAGACAAAGACATACAACAAAGTAGTTCTTGACCTTATTTTCAAGGATTCAAAGTACCTATAGTGCAAGATTGAAGGATTATAGTGTTATTTACCCCATAAAATCATTCTAACACAATTGCAACGAAAGACTTAAGTTAACTCAATTGCTATTGCTAAGATTGCAGAATTCTTATGACAAATTATGAAATAGCTATCAAAAATGGTTTCCACCACCTTCCAAGCAAAGAACTTTATTTTTCATGAAAATTCATAAACCGTTTCTGGCCGTTCATGAACACAGAACTTTTTCATGCATTCAAGAACATGTTCATGAACATCTAGATCATGTTTATTGACATCAAGAACAGGTTCATTTACATGTTCTTAAAATTCCTGATTAAGTTAGGAACAGCTCTGTTTTAATAATCGACCATTTAACATTTATGAAAGTTCATGAAGTTCATGAATAAGTTCTTGAATCTATCGCAGAGGTTAGTGATGACAGGTACTTCAAGTCTTAAACTTCTAGAATGCCAAGGAGGCATGAACATACAACTTAAAAGAAAAGAAATGCATAAAAAAGAACTTGAAAACAAATCAAAAGGTAAAACAGTTCATAACATATAAAAACATCAACCACCATGGTTTGGCCATCTTTCAAAACAGCACTCAAACTCTGATAGAATTATCTGCTGTATCTCTAATGTAAAATGTTGTTATCTTGATTCAACCGCTTTCTCCCATATTTTTCTTTTCTTATCTCAAAAAACGTCAACACTTTTAGAAACAATACATGTTTGTTTACAGGTATTTCTTTTATGATTCCCTTCTCCACGCACACACAAAAGGGAAAAAAAATTCTTTCAGATTTTGGAACGAAGTGGAAGCTGAAAAGTCAAAATGAAACAGACCATAATCAAAATTAATTAGCATACATTTTTAATTACCAAGGCGAAGTTTTGGTTGCATTAAGAATAAGTCAGCACTTAATTCTAACCATTTACGTAAAGAATGGGTCAAAGTAAAAGTAAGTGTGAAATTATTTACACTTATCAAGATAAAGTCTTGGTCTGTGACAGAATAAGAGTTGCGCACTAATCCACTTACTAAGTAAGGTCTCCGTCAAAGTCAAAAATATATGTGGACTGATATCAGGATAATTCTTGTTCGAAGTCAACATAAGTGTGAACTTATTTTTAATTAACAGGGTAAATTCTTGGTATAAGTCAAAATAAGTGTGGACTTATTTACATTTAACAGGGAAGAGTCTTGGTCCAAGATAAAATAAATGTGGGCTTATTTCTACTTAACACCGTTAATACTCTGTCTAAGTCAAAATAAGTGTGGACTTATTACGCTTGTCAAGGTAAAGCATCAGTCCAAACCAAAGTATGTGACTTGGTAACTCTGTCCTGGTTCCTACCAGTGAGAGCTTTTATTCAGAGCTAACTTAGACAAAATCCAGGTCTGAAATTGAAAAGTTGCTTGACTTTTGTTAAGATTTAGTCTGAATTGGGATAAACTTTAGATTATCATTATATACAATCATGTATATTCATAATAGATGCAGGACAGATTTCTTAGAAATTTAATTGAAAAAAGTCCTGTGTATCAAGTCAGAAAATCAATATGGTTTTTACAGTCTAGACAAATTCTGGAAGGAATTCTGGGAACTTATGTTTCCCTGACCTGTCAACAACTAGGAAAATCTTCAGGTCTACCAAATTTAAAGGTTATTTATCTAAAAGTTTCCTTTATACATCATACAGAAAATGTATGTCTAGTAGCTTTTATTTTCAGTTATTGGTTTGAATTTGGATAAGTCGCCAGAAGTCCCACTTGCCAAAATGGCTTTTTTTAATAGTTATTTCTCCAAGAGCACATGTCTTTGAGTTAGTCCCTTTAAAAACACACCCATTAGGTGCAGTGTATTCAAAGAAGGAAAATGCACAGGCCATTGTTGACATATTGACAAAGCTGGCCTAAGTTGACATATCGGCTGTTGTTCAGGTATGACCACTCCCTCAGATTTGACTGTACTTCTGCTGCACAGGCGCCAAAGTGGTGATTTATAAAGTAAGGGGCTAAAAGACAGGTGCATACACCTGATAACTCTTTTATACCCAGTAGACACCAAACAATTGGTGATCTATGAGATACCAATTATGTAAGTGAAATTTTGGGAGGATCCCCCATAGATGTGCCTTATCTTTTAATGCTTTTCCTGTTCTCTGAACCTTCCCTTTCATTGATGAATGCTTGTGACTAGGAACATTTACATTGAAAACACGATTACAGTTTAACCCTTTCCTGAACACAAAACTTTCAACTGTCCCAAATTGAAAGAGTTTGCAGACGACATTTCAAATTGTGATGAATTTGGAAAGTAATCTTCTGATAGAGTAGAAAGTAAAGCACTTGCTATAGTCTCATTACAACACTAGTTCTAAACAACTGTATTTCCAACAAGCAACATGTAACAGAGAGGTAAAAAGAGAAAAAGAAGAGAGCAGATAGAATGTGATAACTAATGTCTTTATTGTTAGAAAGTGATCAATTGATTACAAATAATCTTTGATAATCTTTTATTCATGCAAGCATTTGTTTTTGAAGAAGCCAAACTATAGACAAAAGAGTAACAGAACTATGTTCATCATAAGCAAATTTTCTATTTCTTTCAATGGGTTAACCTCAAAATATTATCAGTGTTTTCATTTTACATACATATTTCAAGACATGGATATTTCATTTTAAAAGATGTCTGCTTCAAACTATTGTTGACAGAAAAAGAGTTAATAATGGGCTTCTCAAGATTGATCCATTAATTACATGATAGATGTGATGTAAGAAAGAGCTGAAGCAATAACTCTTGTGTCTACCCATTACTCTGTAATGATCCCGCTTAGCACTGTGCCAAACACCAAATTCTCGACTGTCCCAAATTGAAAGAGTTTTCAGACGACATTTCAAAATGTGATGAAATTGGAAATTAATCTCCTGATAGGACAGAAAACATTGTGGGAAAAGGAGAAAAGCAATTTCTCCTTTTGCCACTTTGCCTTTTAAAAGTCATTTGCTGCAAGAAACAAAAATGTTGTTTTAGTTGGTAATGAGTTAATGAAGTAGAATACTTGTTTCCCCAAGGGATGCCCTTTGAAATCTTTCATAAACAGTATGTGATTAACATTTTTGTCTGCTCATGATATTAATTCAGAGCTATCTCACAACAGTTCAAGTACTACACTGAGTCTTTATGTAGATTTAATACAGTGCCAACCATTTCTCAGTTATAATACAGCTTTTCCTAGGATTCTCACGAACTAGACTCGGAGATGTCTTACTACAGCAATCTCTGTGTCTTGGTAGTATGTGATCTTATATCGTTTCACAAGTGCCCAATCTTTTACTTTTTTTCAAGTGGTTAGAATGAACATTGTCAAATGTAGAGATTTCAAAGCCAGTAAGAATAAACCACTAATGATTAGTTCCGAACAGGACTATAGTAAGTGCTTCAGGTTTGTGCAACACTAACTTTAGTCTTGCATTGAACCCTCGACTTGTGCTAAATCAATAACTCATACATAATTCCCATTGAATAATGAAATATTTTGTGTCAGCAATTAAACTGTATTTATGAAACCCAAACTATACAGAATAATTAATTCAGACATAATTACACCAGCATGAGGTTGGAACAGGCAGACACACTGCCATTACCCGTCAAATGGTTGGATCATTATCCCTTTAACCCATTACCAAACAATAATGAAATTTAACCAGTTGGTTGCAGGCGACTCCGGAAAATATTGTGGGAAAAGGAGAAATTGCTCTTGTAGAGCAATTTCTCCTTTTCCCACAATAGTTTCTGCCCTATCAGAAGATCATTTTTCAATCTCATTACATTTCGAAATATCGTCTGCAATCTCTTTCAATTTGGGACAGTTCAAAATTTGGCGTTTCGTAAAGGGTTATACTTGATCTGACACAATTTTATCTCTTACTTTACCTCACGTCTCATAAGCCAAACTGGCTGGGCTTTAAAATTTCACTTGTGATGACACTATATTAGACAAAACCTTTACCTCAAAAGGATTTTGAAAGTTGCCAAATACAAACGCAACATACACAACTGACAAAAACAATAATGCATCAAAATATTTCCTTTCCCTCTGAAATTAATAAGAACCCATTGTGAAAAAAAGTAATTTCAAGTAACTTCTTTATTCTAAAATAACAGATCCTTAGATCTTTATTCCAGTAGAACAGTTGGTAATTTACTCTGACCACTTTATTGTGATTTCTCGAGATTTCTCATTATAAAATTATCTTGACACGATGATAGCAATGAATACTCCTATAGTAGAACTGATGAAATTCTATTTGATTACAGCATACAAACAAGCAAAGCATACATACTCTGATAATTATGCCACCTTATCTAAACCTCTTAGATCTGCAGTAGAAAACAAATAGGGAAAACAAATGCGAAAAAATGAGCTGACCTTGACTAAAATCAACCAATCAAAACCCAGATCTGACGAGATCCTTTTTGAGTTGAGACTGAGTATGGTTTGATAACCTCTGGACTGGATCTGGACCGACCATGAAGACAGAAAACGATTAGAGAAACAGCAGTTGATAACAGCAGACAATTTGCGCACTGCTGATATGCAATTAGGGAGATAGCAGTGAGTACAGGTGATAATATGATGAGTATACTGTGTATTGTTTCTGTCAAGGACAGCTGATACTGTCAGATAGCAGTTCTACCCCATACCTTTTATTGTTGTTGTTATTGTCCAAATTGGCTCCTCAGGTCCAAATTGGCCCATTTTTTTCATATTTGTCCTTTGCACCAAAACCATTCAAGAAACCACTTTGACAAAAGGAGAAAATGCTAATATTGAGCAAATCCTCCTCTTGTCACAATTTATTGTTAGTACCCCAAAGCCAGCTATATTGTTCGCCTTTTTACTTTGTTGTCTGTTACTGTTGATTTTCCATTCAATAAAAGTAATTGTTTATTTGAAGGGGCCTCTGTGGACTTAAGTGGTTAGAGTACAGACCTTGAAATTACATGGCCCCTTCCTGTGTGGGTTCAAATCCCAACAAGAGATATTGGTTTTCATGAGAGGAGGTCTTCAGACTGATAAATGATAAATGCTGATAGTTCTACCCGACTTGTCCAGCCCTTATGGGCAGTTGAATATGGGGTCTTCCTCCATCATTAAGAGTCGGGCATCGCTACATAATTGAAATAATGTTGATGTGATGTAAAACCCATATGAGTGATAATGAATAATGATAAATAATTGTTTATCTTGGAAAGCAGTTACATATAATGTGAACAGGAGTGAATTTTTTCTAGAAAGTCTTTGGGTCAAAACCCCTATACTTGATAGATGGTTTATACTTCTCTGGTATTACAGAAGCAACTTATCAAAATGTTAATGTCTGGGAATGAAAAATGACTATTGAGAAATCTGGGGTCATTGAATCGGTTATTGGCCTAATTATTGTATTTTATTCCTGGCTGGTTATTCATCCCCCTTCCTGGTACAGATTCATGGACGTCATAGATCTATATTCTTAACGCATTCCTTCATACAATCATTCAACCCTTTACCAAACGCCAAATTTTCGACTGTCCCAAATTGAAAGGGTTTGCAGACAACATTTCAAAATGTGATGAAATTGGAAATTAATCTTCAGATAGAGCAAAAAACATTGTTGGAAAAGGAGAAATTGCTTGTTAAGAGTTTAGCAGTGTCGTCTGCAACAAACTGGCCGAATGTCATTATTGTTTGGTAATGGGTTAAGACTCTCGCTCTAGATCTAACCTGCTTGCTACTCTTGATACCTTTCCCCAACAAAATTCAGCAGATATTTGAGGTTTGCAAATGACACTAACATTTTTTTTTAGATAATTACCCATCATCCTAACGATTAAGCAGTTTTTCAACACATTCGAAATACTTTGGTTTTGGCGGGAAAAAGTAAAGAAGCATGTTCTAGAATTGGGCATGCAATTTAATTTCATGGATTGCCATCACTTTTTGATCTTATGTTTGTAAAACTTGTTGAATAGACTTGGAATATGGTATTAGTGGTTGCGGTTTGGCCATAAAAAGTAAACTTTCATTCTGTGGTCAGTTGAACTTTACCCCTAATTCAATGCCTCTATTCTAACACAACAATCCTTTATTGTACATGCCCATCAATCCCCTCCAGCCATTTCTCACTTGAACTGAACTAGGACTTAGCCCTGAGAAAGTAGTCTTTTCAATACATTCTGCAATGATCAGAAAATACAAGGCTTGTGCAAGTCCATAACAAAAGTGAATTTAGGTCTTACTATCATATAGTCATGCATTGGTGATGAGACTTATTCTGTGATGAAAGTTGGAAGTACATATACATATATAAGCATGGTATCCTAATTGAAGATATCGATCAGCAGTAAAAACAGACAAGATTACATTGAAATATCTATCACTTTTCAAGATCTTACATTGTTGGTAACCCTTTGTAGAATCTTATCTTAGAGGCAATTCATATAATGTATTAACATCATGTAATTAGTTGTGTTTGTTGTGCAATATTGTTTAGGAAGAGCTCTAACATCTAGTCTTATATAATCTTAGTTGGCTTATGTCTAAGTTAAGTTTTAGAAGTTGCTTAGATATAAACGACTTTAAAACAAATTCATGAATACAATAAAGACATGGTGTTGTGACTGTACCAGACTGGTCATGTAAATCGTCACACTTTGATTTTTGCTATGAACAGTTCGTCATGGCCCATGGCAAAAGTAAAATCAAAACAGTTCTTGTTTAATTGCACAAAATAGTCCTTATAATGCTGAATACATTTCACCAATTTTACTACAAACAGATTGACATACTTTGATATGGTATGATATAGATAGGTAGACCAAAATCTTCATGATCTGCTGAGGTTGATTTTAAGGACCTGTTACTTATGATTTACTTAAAAAATAAATGTGGAAGATGTCTCAGATGTTTTAGAACCCTCTAGTCATAAAATCTACACTTTAGTACAAAAATATATAATAAAATATCTAATAAAATAGCTCATAAAATCATTGTGATACAAGTTTGCCTTTTGTCCAATTGATTCCAAAAGTCTTCATTCCAAAATCTTGGGCGACAGTGGTGCAGAGGAAGAGCGTTAGCCCCTTGTACCCCGGTTTGATCCTCATAAGACAAACCCTCAATCAGCGCAGGTACCGATTAAGTATCCAAGAAGTAGTCATCAGGGCTAAGGGATAATCCCAGGTAATCCCCATAATTACATGTTTATGAAAAAAAGCTAAATGTCAAAACCATAAGTCTTCATTACATATGGTTTTCAAGGTACTTATGACACTTGCAATTATAGATATTGAGTTCATGCAGCCATCGAGTGATAATGGGTCAACTTTCATTTAACCCTTATAGTGCTGGAACAGACTTCATGCTTATGCAAACAAGTTAGATCCAGGCCAGCCGCCAAATAAATTGGCGGCTGACCTGTGATCTAACCTGTTTGCTACTCTGAGTATCTTTCCTCAATAAAATTAAGCAGCATATTAGGGTGTTCAAAAGAAGTCATCACAAAAATCTATTTTTAGAAAATTACCCAGCATTCTAAGGGTTAAAATTCATACAAAACTATGAACCATCTTTTCAATCATCATTCTACTTGAATCCTTTCCTATTACAGAAAACTCACTTTTTCTTAAAGGGACTAACTCTGATATGTGTGCTCAGGGAGTGAGTCTGGAGTAATAAATGTTAAAAGATTTGATATGTTCATTCATTGTCACTAAACCAAAAAGCATTTCAGTTTATTTACTACCGAGTTCTTGAAATGCCTAGTAAAATAATTTGAAATGAGCATTTGCATGTGTCAGTGCTTTTACAGGAAATTTGTTTATAAATAAATACAGTAATTCTTTCTAGCCATCTTGCTAGCGTCTTGTGACAAGGGCATTTAAATGTTTCCAATGACCCACATGACAATTCTATGTAAAATACCTCCTCTTCTAAGATTGAATTGTTTAAATCTAAACAGTTTGCAGTATCTGCAACATAAATTTTCTAAATCATTTCAATATGGTTTGAACAGCATTGGAAAGCAGTCAATGGGCAAGCCTTGATACTTGAGAAAGTTTTGTTGTCAATAATTATCAGTAGAAGAAGATAATTTCTTTGCAATAGTTAACATCAAATCTGTTTGATAGACCTTTTAACCCATTACCAAACAATAACTACATTTGACCAGTTTGTTGCACTCTGGAATACATTGTGGGGAAAGGAAAGATTGCTCTAACCGAGCAATTTCTCCTTTACCCACAACTTTTTCTGCCCTACCAGAAGGTTATTTTCCAACTTCATCACATTTTGAAATGTTGTATGCAAATTCTTTCAATTTGGGACTTTCCAAAATTTGGCGTTTGGTAAAGGGTTAAGTGCAAGAACAAAACAGGAACTTTAGAAAACTACCACATGTATCATGAACCAAAAAGAGAATTACACAGCTTTGTGGACAGGGTAAATGGGTTAGATATATTTATCCAGTATTCTGGCGCCCAAAAGCTTAACTAATGAATAGTGTACAAAATTGCATGACAGAACCCAATTAATTGTGGTAACTAATTAAATACAGGTGGTTTACCGAGCTGACCCTTAACACATTGTCCCCATATCAGATTTAAAGACCGGTCCAAATTGAAATGAAAACAGCCGACAGCAATGAAGCATGATTGATAGACTTTTTCAGTGAGTTAAGTAGAAGTCATTTTCCACATAGGTTAAAGGTGCTTGTTCACAAAAAAGAAAATTTGAGAGGAATAATAGTGACAAAATGGAAATATTACCAAAAGCATTAAGCACTCTTTTTTGTAATATAGTTCTAAAAGACACTTCTTTTATCCATTGCAGTACTTTAAATCCTTTCAGCACTTCAAAGTTTTCTGTCTCTAACTAGCAGAGTTTAACCCATTACCAAACAATAATAACATTTAACCTCTTTGATGCAGATAACTCTGGAAAACATTGTGGGAAAAGGAGAAATTGCTCACTAAGAGCAATTTCTCCTTTGCCCACAAGGTTTTCTGCACTTTCAGAAGATTGTTTTTCAATTTCATCACATTTTAAAATGTCGTCTGCAAACTCTTTCAATTTGGAACAGTTGAAAAGTTGGCGTTTGGTAAAGGGTTAAAGGTGCTTGTTCACAGAAAAGAACTGCACTAGTTTTAATCCTTTCAGCTAGTGCTTCAAAGTATTCTGTCTCAAACTAGCAGAGTTTAAATGCTACCAAAACTCACCAACTCACCTGAGATGCAACAAAATCGTAAATCTCCATTAGAGTGAGATTTACTCACAACTAGCAAACTGGCACAAAAATTAAGTCATCGAGCGAAAACGGATCCCATTGCATGAGTTATTTTCAATAAAGTGCAGTTATATCAAACCACATTAGTTTTTATTGCACATTGTTTCCCAGGTGCATTGCTGACTGTTGAAGCTGCAGCTATATTATACACCTGTAATAAACCTGTACAACAGGGCTTATCTGCAAGGAGACTGGCATCAACACCTTGCCAGATGGAACATCGTCTCTGTGTGTAGGGGAAAACCAACAGCAGACAACTTTCGATAACCTTTCAACATATTTATCGAGGGTTCAATGCAAGACTATAGTAAGTGCTTCACAAACATGAAGCAGTTACTATAGTATTGCATTGGATCCTTAATATGCACTTTAACACTTAGAATGCTGGGTAATTTTCTAAAAATAGATTTTTATGTCGTCTGCTTTCCAAAACCTTAACTATCTGTTTAATTTTGATGACGAAGGATACTCAGAGTAGCAAACAGGTTGGATCACAGGCCAGCAGCCAATTTACATGGTGGCTAGCTTGGATCTAACCTGTTTGCATAAGCATGAAGTCGGTTAGCCTGGATCCAACCTGTTTGCATGAGCATGAAGTCGGTTTCAGCACTATAAGGGTTAAACGTATCATAAGTTGAGGGTTCAATGCAAGACTTGAGGAAGTGCTTCATGTTTATGAAGCAGTAACCTTAGTCTTGCATTGAACATCTGACGTGATCAACATCTCTCTTGTCCAGATTAATCGTTAAAAGAAGAAGAATAAATTAATGAAATCTTTAAAAATCTTTCTACCTGAAGAATTCACTCAATTCTACCACTATTTTAGACAGGGTTGGTAAGCACTCAAGTTTGGTTTAATTCATTTCATTCAAAAAAAGTCAAGAATTGTACTTTTTTTTTTATATAATTGATGATTTGATTGATTTGCAGCTGCAACAAATTTGAAAATATAGCTTATCTATATCTAACCAATTCTTGAGCAAAATGTTTATTAATAAGTCACATATATTAAGTCATCTGCTTTTGCTTTCAATTTCGACGAATCACAATTCCATATGTAGGGAATGGGTGAAATAATATACAGGCAGACCCTGTATGTTGAGGGTTCAGTGCAAGACTATGGTAAGTGCTTCAGTAACATGAAGCACTTACCATAGTTTTGCACTGAACCCAAGATGTGAGATCTGGATATTACAAGCTTACCCCCATCGTGCCAATACATTGCATGGCTTATCAGTCGAGCTACCTCAAAGCAATGTGACGCACTAATCACACATAACAGATAGGCACACAGCCAAATGAACTCTATTTAATACTCTCCAGGGTAATTTAATGTATTTTTTATCAAATTTCTAGATGCATTTTCTGTGGAATACATGTACCTGTTCTGTAGCAATATAAATAAACTTCCCCACGTTGAAAAAAAAATGTGGTCTCCAAAGCGCCAGATTCTTCTCAAAAAGGCGGACCAAATTAAACAAAAGTGCAAATAGTTCTTTTTCTGAAATGGTGGGCCATATCCTATTCCATGAGTAATGCTCTTCATTAGCAATTTCTCATTTTCCCACAATGTTTTCAGCCCTATCAGAAGATTATTTTTTAATTTCAACACTTTTTGAAATGTCGTCTGCAAACTCTTTTAATTTGGGACAGTCTAAAATTTGGCGTTCGGTAAAGGGCTATGCTAGAAAGTAGGCACAACACATTAGATATACCATTCAGCTATTGATTAATATTAAAACAAGCAGTGCAGATAAACTTGATTCTTTGGAACCAAGATCTCTTTTGTCATGTCTCACTCTTTTCTGCATGTGAAGTCTTTAAAAAGGGTCGACAACCTTCTGCTATCTTAACAAACCAATTTAGATAGTTTGTTTATTTGGGTTTTACATACATGTGTCAGAAGTTCACTTTAACAAATTCCACCAACATGAGATTTATGACTGGTCCAAATTGAATGAAGAACTGCAGACACCAAAAATAACATAAGATATGACTTTGTAATATCTGGAAAACCCCATTGCAATCAAGGCTAATTCATTTGATACAACCTTTTTCTTGTGTGAAACAAGTTTCTTATCAATTTCATATTGGTTTTTTACATTACATCAACATTATTTTCATCATATCGCAATGTCCCGTTCATTAATGATGGAGGAAGACTGCAGACTTGA
Organism: Cerastoderma edule; assembly: GCA_947846245.1. Classification (NCBI taxonomy): domain Eukaryota; kingdom Metazoa; phylum Mollusca; class Bivalvia; order Cardiida; family Cardiidae; genus Cerastoderma; species Cerastoderma edule. The sequence continues at coordinate 18,890,171 of OX401413.1, forward strand.
CTGCATGCACATAAGTTTTTAAAATATCTTCTGCTACAGATGATAAATTGAGTTCAGAGTATAAACATCTATAAAGTTATAAATTTAATCATTACTCCACAAGTAACAATTATGTCACACCTTCAGTTGATTGTTCAGAACCTGCTGTGACAAAAAGGGAATTACGTTTTATAGGCCAATTGTTTTATGGTATAATCAATCCTCTTAACCCTTTACCAAACACCACATTTTCAACTGTCCCAAATTGAAAGAGTTTGCAGACAACATTTCAAAATGTGATGAAATTGAAAAATAATTTTCCAACAGGGCAGACAACATTGTGGGAAAAGGAGAACTTGCTCATTAAGATCAATTTCTTCTTTTTCCACAATGTTTTTCCAATTCATCTGCAACAAACTGGTCAAGTGTTGTTATTGTTTAGTAATGGGTTAATGTTTGAAAGGTGCTGTATTTTTTCACATTTTGAACCAATCATTAGCTCTTGGTATCAATTAGCACTGCACATGAAAAGTGAAGGAGTTGCTATAGTCTTGCATTAAAATTTCCCAAACAACACGCTTTTGACTGTCCCAAATTAAAAGAGTTTGCAGACGCATTTCAAAATGTGATGAAATTGAAAAATATTCTTCAGATTGAGCAGAAAACTTTGTGGGAAAAGGAGAAATTGCCCTTATCAAGCAATTTCTCCTTTTACAATAATGATTTCCAAAGTCGTCTGCAGCGCGAAACTGGTCAAATGTCGTTATTGTTTGGTAATGGGTTTAACCCTCGCTATGAAGTATTTGGTTAGAGCCCTAAATGCATTACCATCAAACGATTGGAGCAAGTTAATTTGTCCTTTTTTGTTGTCAAAATTATGTCATCTGCTACATAATCTTTTAAACCTGTCTGTATCAAGGGAGGTATAAAACTGCTGGTTTACGACTTATCTCACAAATTGACTGTAACAGAACTTCAAAGAAGCGAAATGTTTACAAAACTTATTTAAGAGTAAGAGCAAATATAAACAACTTAGTTGTTAAATAGTGAATAACGGAATTTGATTTAAGTGTATCCCCCCATAAAGAATTGCTCTCATCTCATTCCAGAAAGAATTCAATGGAAAGATTTCTTTAACCTTTATAGTGCTGGAACCAACTTTATGCTTAAGCAAACAGGCCAGACCAGCCGCCAATTGGCGGCTGGCCTGTGTCCTAGCCTGTTTGCTAAACTGAGTATCTTTCCTTCACAAAATTAAGCAGATATTTAAGGTTTTTTAAAACAGACGACACAAAAATCCTTTTTTTTAGAAAATTACCCAACATTCTAAACTCATTGATGCAAATTACTTACATGTGGTAATAAGGGTAGACCTCATCTTAACATAACATTACAGATATCTTTGCTTACAGTCAATTAAAGCTATACTGTCGAGTATAATAGATGTCAATTAAACCATTAACATAGCATTGCATAACGCTGTCTGGCTTACACAATGCCCTTCTATGTGTCTATGCAAATAATATGTACAAGGGAAGTAATTCAATTTAAAAAGTCATATAAACAAACATGCAGTTATTTCCCTTGTTTTCTCAAATAAAATTGTTCAAATTATTCATTCTGTTCTGATAACTTGTAAGCACACCAAGCAAACACATCACACCATTCAAACCAATCATCAAAATTGAATATGGGCCGTGTCACGCGAAAAGGGGCACTCGGACATATAAAAAGAAAGCGCTAACTCAGCTCTATCTTAGCGCTATTATTCCAGCATCTAGTCACGAAAGTTATCATTTGTATTTATTTAAAGGTATAACTGGATGTCCTCTAAGATGGCAAACAGTGTAGCCCCAGACCAGCCGCCACGTCAGTGACGTGGCGGCTGGTCTGGGGCTACACTGTGTGCTATGTCCGAGTGCCCCTTTTCGCGTGACGTGGCCCATATGGTCCTAAAAATATCTGCAAGGCAACAGCTTATCTAGTATAGTATGTTTGGCCAATTTTCAACCAAATTCATTTGTTATGGGTTTTAAGGACAAATTGATTGGACCAATCTAGATGCAAATGTGAGTTACTCAATTATTGTAGTCTTGCACTGAATCCTCGATATCCCTTTCTACATTACAGTTGTCATTAGATGCTGCTTACAAGTACTTTATAGAACATAATCATATGAAGGAAATGTTAACAACAAAGTAAATGATTTTTTCTTCTTTTTTAAGATGGGATTACACTTAAGATTGCCATACCAAATTAAAGGTAAAGGGTAATACCGCTGAATTTATGTTTACTGCTTTTTTTACAGATTGTATAATTTTTTCTGACGGGCCTGTAGAACTTTCTCTGACGATCTATATAAATTTATCATTTTTTGTTCAACCAAAATCCCCTACCTCCTTCCATTTAAGTTGAGGAGATAAGGTGTTTGTTGAAAGGTAGTGATATATCTTTTCTGGTTGATAACTTATCCATCCACTGACGTTTATATTTATTTCATTTATATTACATCCTCAATCCGATAACAGAACACTACTTTCACTACTACAAATTGTAGAAATACTAGGAAATGTTTAAATCAACATTTAATCTGTCAGAGTTAATATCAGAATCATCTTTTTATTATAATTAATTTTGCCAACTTCGGCTGCAATGTTTTGCAATGCTTTTAAAAATGAGTAAAGAATAAATATTGTGTAAAAGGAACAATCCTGAATCTAGGGCATGAGAAAACTGCAATGTAAGTTTCATTGACATTCAATACCAAAATTAAGGTAAAGAATAATATGGTTTTGTCACAATGGTATCTCAAACTTATTGATGTATTATGCATTATAAGTATGATGTCAACATCTCCCCACATTGTTACGCAGCAAGTTGTAATAACAATGAGCATATAATTGCGTTTAAGTTCTTGTGAACTCACATACTGTTCCTTGTCTTCATACAAACTCGACACTCTGTCCCATCTAGTTGAAAAGCAGTTTAGGCATTACAATGACAAAAGGATGAATTTTTCATAGAAAGCAATTTATCTTTTTGTCACAATTGATTCCTGCTCTATTTCACAGAAAAAGTGCTTTGTGTTCATGTAATCAATATGGTCTGCTAGTGTTTCCAATAAAGACCAGTCCAAAAAACACACAAAGAGAAATGGGTTAGTTAATTCTGCTGCCAAAGGGTTTTCATGCTGTATTTTTATCCCTCAATAATTATACCAGAGCAAGATATATCCACAAACTGCTTAGTCAATTAACCCTGGATTCCCATATTGACGCTAATTACACATACATATAATTGCTTATTAATTCCATCTAGAATAGAGAAACTACAGTAATACAGTGTTGCTTAGCAATTTCTCATTTTAACCCTGATCTATACGTAATCAAGGTGAAAAAAAACATGCAGCCAGACCAGGACTTGAACCCGGGACCTTCGCAAACAATGCAAATGCTCTACCGACTGAGCTATCTGTCCCGCTTACAATTCAACTCTACCTTCTCATTCGCGACCCAAACTACATATACATTCTCAATGATCCACTTATACTGATATTAAGCATGAACACAGAACAATACCCTTGCAACCATGGGATTTATGGAAAGCAAAAGTAGCAAACAATTGAAAAGCATGAACAATTACATTACAATGTGCTATTTGGTAGAAACTACTATATCAAGAGCAGGGTTTTCTTTAACTCTTTACCACCTACAGGCAACATCTTTTACTTGAAGCAGAATGCTTAAGAAAAGCTTTGTAAACATGTTAAAAACCTTTTAGTTCTGCAGTCATGATATGTGAATAGATTGAAAAAGCATTGTGGCACAAGGAGAAATTGCTTGTCATAAGCAATTTCTCCTTTTGCCACAATACTTTTTGAAAGTCATCTGCTTCAAGACACAAAAATGTCGCATTAGATGGCAATGTCCAATATATAATCATATGGAGACACTTCCCTTATGATAATGAGACATGATCGATATATCCTCTAATGACAATGGTACATGTACTCTATTTTACATAATATGACAGCAATGGTTCATATATTCTAATTTAAATGTTATAACAATGGAACATATCTTCAATTATTATGATGGTACATATATTCTATAAAACATATGATGGCAATTAAGGACATATACTCTATTTTATATATGATGGCAATGGTTCATATATTCTAAATTAAATGCAATGACAATGGAACATATCTTCAATTATTATGATGGTACATATATTCTATAAAACATATGATGGCAATTAAGTACATATACTCTATTTTATATATGATGGCAATGGTTCATATATTCTAAATTAAATGCAATGACAATGGAACATATCTTCAATTATTACGATGGTACATATATTCTATAAAACATATGATGGCAATTAAGGACATATACTCTATTTTATATATGATGGCAATGGTTCATATATTCTAAATTAAATGCAATGACAATGGAACATATCTTCAATTATTATGATGGTAGATATATTCTATAAAACATATGATGGCAATTAAGTACATATACTCTATTTTATATATGATGGCAATGGTTCATATATTCTAAATTAAATGCAATGACATTGGAACATACCTTCAATTACTATGATGGTAAATACATTCTATAAAACATATGATAGCAATTAAGTACATATTATACTTTAATTTACGTATGATGGCAATGGTTCATATATTCTAAATTAAAAGCGATGGCATTGGAACATAATCTTCTATATTACAAATGAGCATTTGATGGCAATGGTACATATACATGTATTCTATAAAACATATATGGTGTGACAATTATAATACTTTACATATATCTTTCTTTATTACATATAATTGAAAAGGAGGTAAATTCTTTTCCTTTATAATGATTCAAGATCTATGTTCATGAACTACATGAACAGACATGAATGAAAGTGTGGCCATTCATGAGCATAGAGTTGTCCTTGATGTTCATGAACATGTCCTTTTATATCTGTTCATTCAGTCCATGAACACCTTCCTAGTCTGGATCTAATCTGTTTGAATAAGCATAAAGTCAGTTCCAGCATTATAAGGCTTAATATTGGCAGCTAAAAAAAGTTATAGTAGTAAACCATTAAGTTTCATGAAAAAATAAATTGCGCCATACCTGTATCTAAAAGCTCCAGGGTTCCAGAAGAATAAAGCCATTGTGAATAAATAACCAAGAGCCACTTATAAAATAAGTATGTATCCACACCTTTCGACTATCTATATCCCATCAAAAATTCCTCATTTCAACATTTCTCCTTGAAACGAACCTCCCTCACCAGCCTGCCTGATGTGTCGATGTTATAGGCATATATTTCACATAATATTTGAACCAATATCAATACTACTTATCAGTTATGATCCTTCTCTAGATAAACATTAATATAGGCTACAAGCCAATCTTAGGTACAACACTGTGTTAACCTGATAAACTTTCATAAAACTTTTTACAATGTCTTGATTCATTGGGTCCGTCCACTTAACAACATCCCAAACAGTGAGAATGATATATCAATGGCCAAGTACAACACACTTAGACATGATTCCATAGCATGTAGTATATACCATATTCACTTTTACAACAGAAAGAGATACCCTATTTTGTCAAGTGCACAAGAGCGGTAGACCTACTTTCAGCTAAAAAGCAGTCAGATACAATCTAACAACATAGACTACCTGAAAAAGATCTGTAAGCAACACTTTACTATGTGGCTAACAGAGAAAACTGTTGATCTGCCAGATACATTAACGGCAGATAAATGTCAATCTTATCATGTACACGTAATTAGAAGTAAACACATAAGCACACAATATATTCCATGGCCATCATGTAAGTCAGCAGACATTCACTAACATTACATGTACATTCATTTTCTGTGCTCTCTTTCAATCCATCAAACTTAAACCCAACACTTGTAACTCTATACGTAATATTATATTAATGATATATGCAGTAAGACATTTATGTAAATGACACACATTAAATGAAGGATGAGCATACAATTTATTTTAAAGCTTTTACAAAGGTTTTATTATGTGCTATATACACTATTGTAAAACCCTGGCACACTCAATTTTCATTTCTACACATTTCAAAACTGTTTGATGCTAAAAAATGCTTAAAATAACATGAATATTGAAAACTTTGTGACAAACAGAGAAAGCGCAGAATGTCATGATGAGCACATTCCTAAAAATATATTCAAAGTTTTCAGACTATCACATTGTTGAGTACGAATAACTTGTATTTGATCAGACTTGAAATATGGGTTCCAAGTTTAAATTCCACCTCAGAAAGAGGAAATTTTAGTACTGACATAGTAGAAGTCAATATGATTTTTTGTCTGGAACAGTCCAATACATGTTAGTGTTATTGTAGGCAAGCAGCCTAAGACAAGGAAAGAGATCTCCACTGTTGTTGAGTAGAAATACCAGGAGGTGTCATTATGCGCCTACCAGTATAAGATAACTACAAATCTCTTGAAAATGTTATACAACTTCAATCTTATCCCATTAGAAAGCGTTGACCCTTATAGTGCTTGAACCGACTTCATCCGAACACAAACAAGTTAGATCAAGGCCAGCTGCCAATTTACTTGGCAGCTGGCCTGTGATCTAAACTGTTTGCTACTCTATGAATCTTTCCTCATCACTAGTAAGCAGATACTTTAGGTTTTGGAAAGCAGACGGCACAAAATCTATTTTTAGAAAATTACCCAGCATTCTAAGGGTTAAAACCAACCTCGTACAGCTCTACTGTTACATACAAAGTGATACATGGCAAGCAGACATTCTCAATTTACCAGCTAATTTCATCAAGTTGAAAACAGGAAAAATAAGCCTTGTGAATTAGTGTTGTGATAAAAAACACACAGCAGGTTGGTTGCTTTGGAGATTTATATGCCATGTTTCTTATATATAGATGACCTAGCATGAATTTTAAACATTCCATTGCAGGTTTGAACCTCTTGGTCAACCACTGGTCACTTCAGAGTATCATTTGGTGAAGTGGTCTTTGAGGGTTCAGTGCAATACTATAGTAAGTGCTTCATAAACATGAAGCACTTACTATATTCTTGCACTGTACGCTCATTTTGCTTAGTTGACCTAACATTATAAAAACTCATATTGTAGCAACTTCAGTAGAAGCACTTACAGACCACTGTGAGCAAAAGGAAAGTCCCTTGATTTCTACTATATATCACAAGAAATCCCAGAATCCTTTAACTCTTTACCAAACGCCAAATTTTCTACTGTACCAAATTGAAAGAATTTGCAGACATCATTTAAAAATGTAATGAAATGGGAAAGTAATCTTCTTGGAAACATTGTGGGAGAAGCAATTTCTCCTTTTCCCACAGTGATATTCAGAGTCGTCTGCAACAAAGTGGTAAAATGTCGTTATTGTTTGGTATTTAGTTAAAGGAAAATTACCAATGTCAGCTGCTGCATATTTCAAACCATCTAAAAAGTCTATATGGGAGGTACAAGTTGACTTCTATAATTTTTTTGCCAAAAAGGAAAGTCTTTTTCTGAATGACAAGAATTTTCTGATGCAAATCATATTCAACTCTATTCTTATGTTAGGCAAATGATTGCTCAATATCAGAAAATATATATACAAATTCTTAATACATTTTTTGCAAACAAATCAGCGTTGATAAATTGAAACATTTAGACAAGCACTTTTCTGACGCTTGACAAAGTTTTACACGATAAATACATATTTCAAGTGAATGTTTAACACTTGAGATGAGACCAAATTTAAATTTAAACTGAGACACAAAATAGAAGAGGATTTTTCTAATGCTTAACCCTTATAGTGCTGAAACCGACTTCATGCTTATGCAAACAGGTTATATCCAGGCAAGCTCCCAAGTAAATTGGCAGCTGGCCTGTGATCTAACCTGTTTGCTACTCTGGTATCTTTCCTGATTAAAATTAAGCAGATATTTAAGGTTTTGGAAAGCAGATGACAAAAAAGTCATTTTTTATAAAATTACACAGCATTCTAATGCTTAAATAGGAACAGATGTAAATTCAGTTATACCAAGGCTTAATTGAACCTAGAGTTTCTAGTTCTATATGGTACTTCAAACAATCATTGACGATTATGTTTGGAAGGGAACAATGCCATCATGAGGACATTGTTAGGTGTATAAAGTTGAGTTACCACCCAATTGATCTAGCTTCTAAGTTTTTCTGAATTTGATGTATCTAAATGTTTCTACCAACCATAAAGAATCAAAACTGATACCATACAATACCATTTGAATTTGGGATTCAAAGCTTGGTACCTACTTATTCATATATCACAGATTTTACAGCGGTTCAACCGTATTTCTGTTATGTTGCAATGCCAGCTCATAATGCTGTAGGAAGACTCTAACCTTGATTGCCCAAAGGACTGGTCAAGTCAGGTAAACTGTCAGTATTCAGTAAGATAATCAGGTGACTACCTAGCTCTCTTAACGATAACCATGAAACTTCCAATAAATTTCTCTGAATAATAATAGTATAAAACAAGACATTGCTCATTAAGATTGGAGAAAAGGGTCAAGATAGTTCAGAAAAGCTTGGGTCATGTTGAGTGATCTAAGGGTTTTATTACCAATGGTAAGGTAAGATTGTTCAAGCAGAAGTTCTTATCTAAGCCATCATTTGTGTTTTATGGAAAATTGTCTGCTGCAGAGGTCATTGAGTGGAAAACCAGGGGAATGCTGGGTATAACTACACTATCACCTGTTAACCCTTTACCAAACACCAAATTTTTGTCTGTTTCTAATTGAAAAAGCGCAGATGACATTTCAGAATTTGATGAAATTGGAAGATAATCTTCTGATAGGGCAGAAAACATTGTGGGAAAGGGAGAAATTGCTCACTACCGGCAATTTCTCCTTTTCCCACAATGCTTTCCAGAGTCGTCTGCAACAAAGTGGTTCAATGTCGTTATTGTTTGGTAATGGGTTAAAACACCTTATTTCATAGTACCTCATTTTACATTTGTTTGTATTGTGTTTAACCCATTACCAAACAATAACGACATTTGACCAGTTTTTCATAAAAACCTTCCTCGTATTCATATTTATAAGCTGCTGGCCTTACAATTAACACAAATTGTTTTTTTATGAGAAGTAGAGGAGTTCTAAATTACTCTTCTAGAGCACTTTTCACAAAGTCGAAGACTCATTTTGATAAACAACAAATAAAATTGCTCATGATGAGCAGTTTCTTTATTTGAAGGAAAGGCCCCTCCAAACATTACAAAGACACTCTCCATGTTTAAAACTTATCTGCTGATGCTTTCAAATGAACCAAAGGCAATATACCATAAATGGGATGGGTTTATAGGTAAATAAGTACAAAAGGTTCACAATCAAAGACAAAAGGCCAAGTACGAAATGTGAGAGCCAAACATGCATAACTGTATAGATGGAGTTACAAAGAAAATATTTTCACTTGCATCTAACCATGCTTGTATCTAACAATGCATCTAACCATACACAGTCTGTTTCAATATGAATTGCCAAAAGAACTCTAACAATACTTTATACTACCAAACCATGCTTTCAGTTTTTGACCCTGTGAACATCTGCTTCATTTTTGTTTTCTCTAACCTTTCCTGTACACTTTTCAAACATATTTACTTATTTGAAAGCAAATGAAACAGATGACTTATGAAAAGTATTGTCAAAAAGAGCACTTTGCTCGTAATGAAAAGGAAATAATATTTATGAAATTTGCATATGTCGTCTGCTATTTCTTTCAATTTAGCCCCTAAATTGAACGTCAGGAAATGTGTTAGAAACAGAATACTTTGATGCTTTTCAGTTGATCTAATTTGGAATCATTGTTCCAAAAGGCGAGTTTGCCCCTAGTTTGAGCAGCATGAGCATTTTCTTCCTACGGTCAATTAATGCAAACTCAAATAGATAAATTGCTCTCAAAGATGTTTTTCTTGAAACATTTTCCCAAGTGATCTGATTAGAACATACTTTACATAAACATTTCGTTTCGATTAACATCTGTCAGCAGAAGGCAAAAACAGACATTGACACCTTTGTTAAAAGTGACATACAAAACCCTTGAAAAATGGCCTTAAGAAATAATATCTAATCAAATCAATGTGAAACAATCAGGCTTTGATCATCACATCCAATCTCTTTTTGTTTTGATGATTTGTTTTGTAATGCAAAAAGCTTTATAACCCCTTTACCAAACACCAATTTTTTTTTCCGGCCCAAATTGAAAGAGTTTACAGACGACATTTTAAAATGTGATGAAATTGGAAAATAATCTTCTGATAGGGCAGAAAACATAATGGGAAAAGGAGAACTTGTTCATTAAGAGCAATTTCTCCTTTTCCCACAATGTTTTCCAGAGTTGTCTGCAACAAACTGGTCAAATGTTGTTATTGTTTGGTAATGGGTTAAAGTACTTGTAATTATCTTAGGACAATGCAAACTTTCATGGATAAGGGAGAGCACTCTGGTAGGCCTATAACATCTTTGTTATTGTTATCCACAATGTGTTCAGATTGGGTCATGGATTCAGTCGGCCATGATAATTGCACTAACGGGTACACTGGGAGTGATAGACCTACTTGTTTTTCTGTTGCCCGTTTTCTTCATTCAATCTCTAAACAAAATCCAAAAAAAGCCATGGATGAACTTACCTGAAATGAAAAGAAATAAATATATAAGACTACAAATACAATGTTATAAATCTTTACCACATGCAGACATCATTGTTTTTACTTGAAGCAGAGTGTTTACGAAAAGCTTGGTAAACATGCAAAAAGCTTTTTAGTTTTGCTATTGTGGTATGTGAATACATTGTAAAAGCAATTTCTCCTTTAGCCACAATACTTTTTGAAAGTTGTCTGCTGCAAGATGCAAAATGTAGCATTAGGTGGTAATGTAGTATTAATAACATTACAATGACAAAGGGATTATTTCCTCTTGATTGTTGATTCTCAATTTGTAATGGTAAGACACTATTGAGGGATTGATGCAAGACAATAGTAAGATTTGTGAAGCACTGACTCATAATACAGGGCTTTTTCCCTTAAAATTGTTAAAAGGCATAGGCCTGTTGATTTTGGGAAGTTGTATTGATGAAATTGCTGAATTGGGAAAGCATAAAGCTGAAGCCATCTGCAATTTAGGTGTTTGTTTTGTATGAACCTTGGATTTTCAGTGCAGACAACAGAAGGACTAGATCACGTTTTCAGTATCAAGGCAAGCGTTCATAGGTGAACTTTCTTCTAACAGGTTAAGTCAAATTCACAGCAGGCTGTCAAAAATTTCAAATCCTTTATCAAAAAATCTTTATCTGTAACATGAAAACTATTTACCCTGTTTTCACATAGAAATAACTTAGATATATGACAGGTTTTGGGCAAATAATATTTCCCAAACAATTGGCTGACAAAGAAAAGGATTATTGTTGTACAATTGTACAATGTTTTTTTTACTTCAGCAATAACGCCTTAATTAGTAAAGAGATTCTGTTCAGGTCTAAGTTTCATGTTTTATTATTCAAACCAATTAGATTATAATACATATATCCATGCATCTTTGAAAGAAAACTTGTGAAAAAGTTGTGGACTTGATCACAATGGGTGAACTCTCCCTTTGCAAGACAATCTTTTTAACTGTCATGCCCTATTCTGTTATCTACATTGCTTTTCCAAGGTTTTATATTCACCGCAACAAGTTTTACATCGATTGTGAAGGAAGCTTAAAGCTTGTTCAAAGCCACTCTCTATGACTGCTTCCTGGATACTAAACCAGTAATTGCACGGTTTTGTGGGTTAGTACCGGAAATTTTCACCCCGCTAACAGGGATTGGAACCTTTGACCCTCTGTACAAGAGCTGACTCTCTACCCCTGCACCAATGTCGCCCACTATACAACGCTATCGAAAGCACTTCTCAAACATGAAGCAATTACTATAGTTCTACATTGGACCCATGTGTCACTTTTAAAATGGACAAGCCAGAAACTCCCATTATGAAGTGTAGGTTATTCAATCAATGAAGTTAATTTATTATGGAAAAGTAGCCTTTATTATCAAAGTATGTGTGTAGCTACAATGATGAAAATTGGTTCAAGATCAGGGACCAAATCAAGGGTTCAATGCAAGACTATATTAAGTGCTTGATGATTATGAAGCACTTACTATAGTCTTGCATTGAACCCTCAAAATAGAACTTGTCGTAAACATCAAAATAATTTCTTCATTTCTATCTATGTGTCCCATACGACTTGTATGACACATGTAGTCCTCTAATGTCCAATGAGAAGGGAGCCTGAGTGACAGATGTGGAGGGGCTGGCAGGCCTAATTCACCTATCATATAAAAGTCGTAAAGCTAACACCATACAATGGGGGCCAGGCGCGTGGCTCCTTTCAATTCAGGTATCATTTAGAAAGGGCACTCGAATCCCCTTATCTATAATGATAGTACAGGGAGAAGATAGAGTGAACCCTTTTCTGCCTCTTGCTGAAGACAATCAGTATAAATGTTAACATAGAGTTTCATTGTTTGGGATGTTTAGACTGGTTCAAATTGATTTGAAAATGACAAACACAATCAAAATGATTGCATTGATTGAACAGAGAAATGGCTCATACTGGGCATTCTGGGGACATCTTTTGTCACTGTGATTCCTTACATCAAGGGTTCAGTACAAGACTATAGTAAGTGCTTCATGTTTATGAAGCACTTACTATAGTCTTACATTGAACCCACGACATTGTGTTTAACAGGGTATCATTTTACTTACATCTTATGGAAAACATTTGCTTAATCAAAACTGATAAACAAAGATGGTACCTTTAAAGAAAATTCAATATTGAAATGGGATGCATCATTGGAAGCATCTCAGAGAGAATGTTGTTTTGTACTTAGGCACATTTTTAGCATAAAATGTTTAATAAAACGGTACAATGGAGTCTGACTAGGGTTATGGGTAAAAAATACTGAAGTGTCATCTACTACATAGTTATGACTGGACAGGATTTCTTACATTTGTTGTACTAATTAAATCTACCATGAGAGCCTTTGGATAAAAATCCTTGTAAGTAACCCTAGACCACCCTGTACAAAATCGTCTTACTTCATATAGTATTGCTTTGATGTATTCTTACTTCATATAGTATTGCTTTGATGTTTCATTTTTATGTTAATGTAAGAACAGACTTCAGAAACCCCTGTGACAATAGGAGAGATTAGAAAAACAAGTAGTATGAATTATTTTCCATCTATTACTCATATGTGCCTGCCTACTAAAGAGTGTGATCGATTCAAGGAGTTGTCACTGTGTTCCCCATATTTTAATTTTGAAATGGTCCGTATTAAAAGAAACAACATATGACTAAATTTACTTATTTATATGGGTTTTACTTTGCCGCAACATCATTTAAGTTATGTTGTGATTCCTGACTCTTAATGATGGAGGAATGCCCCATAGTCATAAGGGCTGGTCAAGCTGGGTAGAATCATCATCATTCCATAAGTCAAGTCGAGAGACCACCTCTCATGAAAATCCATTTTCATCACATGGATTTGCATCCAAGCCGGGGACCAAGAAGGCCCCAACGAAGGCCCCACATATGACCAAAATCTTGACTCTTTCCCAACATTAAATTTTTCGACTGTCCCAAAATTGCAACAAAGTGGTTAAATGTCGTTATTGTTTTGCAATGGGTTAAGACTGTAACAGTTTTAACGAGTCATCCTCAGTCTTTTTTATAGAACAACTCATTCCAAATTCTAGAATGTTTTAAACTGAAATGTGAAGGAATTGGGCAAATTATTCCCTCAAAGAATGATTTCCTTCAGTTCATAGTGTGAGACGGTATGTTGAACTTTTTGTATAAAGTTGTCTGTAGCAAAAATATTCAATCTAGGGATTTTGCAAAAAGGTTTCTTAGAAAAAAAAGGAAGAGTGAAAAAAAAAGCAAATTATACAGATGCTTCACATCATAAGGAAAAACATTTTTTCCATTGGCAACAAAAAACCCAAATAATTTAATGTAAAAAAAACACCAAAGAGCAGTTCTCACAGAAAACAGGTCATGCTACACTGTCCTTTGGAATCTTTAAAAGCATACTAGTGCTCAGAAAACTGCAAAACTGGGTAAAATGAGTTATAAATTATGATATAATATGTTGAAACATAGCGAAACACCACAACATCATGGCTATATAATGCCTGCACTATTTCTTATCTATTTTTTGAAGAGCTATTTTCACAAATTCTGTACCCACCAATTTAACTTTTTTATTTACATTTGAGTAACATCTTAAACTGCAAGGAGCGCTCAAATTAATAAGTGCCAATCATTTGTCTAAGAAAATCATGTGAAACATATAAAAATACTGTTGTGTATCAAATACTAACAATCTGAACATAAAAAAACGGAGAAATTCTCGGGTTCCATAGGTTCCCAATGTTTCTCGGCTGACCTTGTTTAAAAAAAAAAAAAACATAGGGTAGGTTCAATTCAAAACTGTAGCATGTGCTTTACAAATGATTTCATAGTATCTGTTTTAATCATGAAACCTTGGTTCCTAGTTACATTCATTTCCCAGAAGTTTCTCTGCCTATGACAAAATTAACTGTATAGAGTAATGGGTTGAAGATGCTATAAAATTCAACATCTACGCCTAATTACACGCTTTGATGGAGGCTGTGGTTTGAAATTCACGCAAATTGAGTAATCAAAATATATAGGAAATGTAGGGCATCATTTTCTTTTCTATGAACACAAAATTAGCACTCAATGTTGACCTTTCAGTTCCATATGTCTCCTTTTGTAACAAAGTTTCTAATTCTAACGCATTTATCTTTAAAACTGATTCAAACATGCATCTATTGTGAATAGTTAAATCTTTACATTTTCATAAAGAAAGAAGTTAACAAGTAAATATATCATAAATACTTTCCGACATCAGAATAACCATTGGCCATCTAAAAGCTGGCAAGGAGATATAAATTTGTGACAATTGGAAACTGTCCAGCAACAACTTGCTCAAATGCGAAGAGGTGGACTTGTGATGTCATGTCAAGTTATGTTTCCAACCCAGTTTCTGCCCAGGTCCCAAATGAATACAACAATTCAATCATCACCAACAATTCATGCCATATTGACATTATTAGACATTAGAGAAGGCCTTTAACCCATTACCAAACAATAACGACATTTGACCAGTTTGTTGCAGATGACTCTAGAAAACACTGCGGGAAAAGGAGAAATTGTTCGATCCCCTTTTCCCACAATATTATTTGCCCTTTTAAAAGATTATTTTCCAATTTCATCTAATTTTGAAAAGTCTTCTTCGAACTCTTTCAATTTGGGACACTGGAAAAGTTATAATTTTGAAATGTCTTCTTCGAACTCTTTCAATTTGGGACAGTGGAAAAGTTATAATTTTGAAACGTCTTCTTCGAACTCTTTCAATTTGGGACAGTGGAAAAGTTATAATTTTGAAATGTCTTCTTCGAACTCTTTCAATTTGGGACAGTGGAAAAGTTATAATTTTGAAATGTCTTCTTCGAACTCTTTCAATTTGGGACAGTGGAAAAGTTGGCGTCTAGTACTGGATACAGACAAAGCTGCTTAGTTTTGGCCTCCACTAAAAAATTCTGCAGATGTTGAATCGAGGGCATATTACTTGTAATTACCCATTCCCTAAGGTTAAATACGATATAAACCCACACAGTAATCAATTACATAAAAGATAAGTGAGAACTATCAAGGGAAATTAAAATGCAAGGAGAAATAATTGCATGTTTCTCCATACTAACTCTTCATTAGTTAAGTACATAATACGCAATAGATATTTGAACCCAGCATGAATAATTCATTGAGGCATAAGTTACCAAAGACGCAATTTTGAATAGATAATATCTATCATAGAAGTTGTTAGGGTAGTTTAACCCAGAGCTTTATTTAAGTTGTTTATTTGCAAATTAAGCAAATTTAAAAGTGAAAATACAATGTCATTGAAACAATACAAACAATACAATTGTTGTATTGTTGTATGATATACAACTAAAAAAGCTATTGAAAGCTGTATTAATTCAGAATGCGTCAATACATCGGAGTATCTTAAGTCTATATGTGGTTACTGGTAATCTCGAAACCATTGCAATGCTTTTGGGTTAGGAATACATGATTATGATTCACAGTATACAGGCTCTATAGAGATATTTAAGTATAAACATATTTTGCTTTCATTAGCTATTCTCCAGTGCATTTTGTACAACAGTACAGTCTGCTGTTATACAGTTTTAAAAGAAAATAATTATTATTGTCTACTTGAAAATGTTTACAACTTTAGCAACTTGTATGCAATTCACATGACATCAAGTTCATTATGTCAGAATGGTCCCTATGCAATATCACCAGGGAAATCAGATAATGCTTTAACATTGTCTGGTGTCTGCTTTTAATTTTGATAAGCCAAAAATCCATAAGAGCATGACTTAAAACAAACTTTTGACAAAGAAGTAAGTATAAACTTCTATTGTCTTCTTCGGCCAATCACTCTTGATGTCTGAATACCATTTTTGACACAAATGTCTCTAAAACTTATAAGTATCGGATAGATGATATTTGAAAGAACTCTAACAAAGCTCATCACTTCTAGTAGATTTTGCCACATAACAAGTGCTATGAATACATGTAGTATCTATGAAACATTTGGTCACTTCGATACTACTTTCTCATGTTGTCTGTTGCAAGTTATTTAGCAACAGGTAAAGGTTGAATGAGTCAACTACTTTTGAAACATCACATCCAGTGACAGGCCCTGTGGTCATTTGGCAGCCAATTTGGCAGCCGGTGTAATGTAGAGCAATCAAAGGGAGTACAGTGTTTTTGTTTCTTTATGAGTACAAAAGGTTACAGGAACTGGAGAGAGTGGATAAGATTTCAACCTGTTTACCAACACAGATTATCTTTCACCCACAATGACAAATTGAACATCTTGTATTACTTGATTGATACTTGTTTGTTCTTGTAGTTTATAGTAGTGGAACAATACAATGATTTATATTATTAGGCCTTCACTGTTGGTGTGGACTGAACAAACAAAAAATAGAGGAAAACTGTTTTGAAATTAACATTCACTTTCTAATCGCACAAAATCTGTTCCATATATTTGTCTTTGACGAGCCCCAACTTTTGACCTCTGTGTGTGACCTTGATCATTGAACTTGCATACTGTAACTAGGCAACACATCCTTAACCAATTCCCTCATATTGAATATTATGATTGTTTTACATTATTAGATACAGCAGGAAATTGAATATCAGGTATGAAAAACTGTAGTTCCTTTATATTATGACAGTGAGTAGAAACTATTGTGATCCTCTTTAAGTCAAAGTGGATTTGTAAGTCTTCTTCAGAAGGTGGGACAAACAAATTTAATATAAAGGGACGAACATATGTCAATGATGTCATTGAGTGTACATAATGAGGGTTCAATGCAATACTATAGTAAGTGCTTCACAAACATGAAGCACTTACTATAGTATTGCATTGAACTTTCAAATTAAGAACGTTAAGAACTTTCTCAGTGCCCTTTATATCTATTAATTGATTCAGTTTGTTTGGTATAGACTAAAAGGGATATATACATCAAGGTTTATTCCAATTACTTCTTATTAAAACTTTCACTATCAGATTCATTGTAAGGTTTATCAATGACTAGAAACAGGTTTAAAAAAGGACAAAATTATACTTCTTTTTTTGTTCCTTTATGTAAGGAAACATAAAAGGAAATCTTATCACTAAAAAGTTAATCTATGCATCCCTCCATTTATTTTATAACACAAAAAATAACCAGTATCTTATTCCTTCTATGTCTATATAACTTTCTGAATACTACGCATGATACAAAGTATCTAATCATCAGGGTACTGTTTAACTTAACATTTTACGATCTAGATTTGCATAAGTCTAAAACAGCAATTACTCTTATTTCAATATTGGGTAAAGCAATATTGAAAAGTAACACGTCAGTGGAATTGTGTCTCCGAGACGCTTCCAATGACGTGTCACATTGCAATATTGTACTTTCATTGAAGATATTATCCATGTGTATCAGTTATGACTTACGCAAATATCTTCCTTAAGTTGTTAAGCAAAACAATATCCAGAACCATAACATTTCAACCCCTTCCCTCATTGGATTTTGTGACTGATCTCCGTCAAAAGCAGAATCTAACATCAAATACAAAAGTGTGAACATAAACTTCTTTATAGTCAATGTGATTTATTACCAATTAAATGATTCATAAGTCTAAAAACATCCAAAATACCCCCCACATGAGTGGTCTGCAACAAACTGGTCAAATGTCGTTATTGTTTGGTAATGGGTAAGTCTTCTGCAACAAATGCGGCAAAGTGAAATAATTAATAATAAGGGGTTAATATGGAAAATCAAACCACCTAACATGGTGGTCCTAAAATGTTCAATGCAACAATGTAATCCAAACCAACATCAAATGGGCAATGTTACCCCCTGATAACTCAAAACAATCAGTTATCTAATAAAGGATAGTTAGTTTCGATTGTACTGAAGTAACAGATGGTAACAGTTTTTAATTGTCCCTTTTTCCATCAATTTACAAAAGAAAGTATGATATAAAATAATGAAAGTGACCAAAATATCCTTAATAAATTATTAGTGATTGACACACACACATTGTTTTGCTTAATTCAGACACACATTGTTACAGTTTTTCCTTGTAAGACTTATTTTGCAAAAGTTTTCTGCTGTAAGAATGGGACTTTTTTATTGGGCAAAACTTTGTCAATGAAGAAATTAGTTCATTTATCAATTATATTCATGCAAGCTGATGCAAAACGCAAAGACTGTTACAGAATATCAGATAATCTTTTATGTTTTTCATTTCCATGGTTGGATCTTATGGCTTTCTTAGATTCACCAGTACTACCAGTAGACTTGGGCACTGAAACGTAAACCTTTTACTAATAGTGTTTATTTAAGGTTTGAGAGCAAGGCTTTAGTAAGAGAAATCTTATGGAGAAAGGAGTTCATAAGTCTTGTAAAGAAAACTTTAAATACAGACAGTTCTTCCTATTAAATACAACATCTTCTATCCTGCCAGAAGTTACCATTGTCAAATAAACCCTTAGAGCGCTAGGTAGTTTTCAAAATATAGATTCTTGTGTCCTCTGCTTTCCAAAACCTTAAATATCTGCGTTATCTTGATGAGGTAAGATACTCAGAGTAACAATCAGGTTAGATCACAGGCCAGCCGCCAATTTACTCAGCTAATGGCGTGAGCTCATAATTATACAAAAAACTGCTTACTTTACACACCTGTTCTCCTCTAGGACAAAGGGAACAAGTTATACAGTTTTCATCATATTGTCAATATATTGCAGTCGGGTGAGAGGGTAGTATTACAGGCAATAAATAATGCATAAGATTGTACAATAACTGGGCCAGACAAGCTTTCTAGGTCTCTATTCAACACTTTATAGAATATCATCTTCATCTTAACCCATTACCAAACAATAACGACATTTGTTCACTTTCTTGCAGACGACTATGGAAAACATTGTGGGAAAAGGAGACATTGCTCATTGGGTCCAAGCCAAGCCACTCTCCATCAGCACCAACTGATGTGTTGGTCACCAAGGTTAATTTAGCCAAGGATACATTAGATTTACATTAGTTAGATTAGAGGAGATAAGTGAAGTACTTCAGGTGCCAAATGAAGGCAGCAATGCAAGACAATAACATGTGCTTCACCTCAGTGAAGCACTTGCTAATAATTAATTTCTTGCATCAGGAACCCTCAAATGATAACAGGAGATTGGGTGTGAGGTCAGTCAATGACTTTTTGGTACAATTTGTTATGTTGACCCATAACCCCATTGCTGTACTCTGAGAGCTTTGTCAAAGTTAAAATCAACAGGCAATGAAAATGACAATATTTTATTCAAGACGTAAACCACACAATTTCTTGTCAAACAGATATCATGATTTTGGTACAAAGCAGCAAAGGCATAATTTGCTCTCGAGAGACCACTACCAGAGATACACATATTGGAAAAGAACATTAAATTTGAGAACAATCGTGACACATAAGGAACATAAACATGACACATAAGGAGTATAATCGTGACACATAAGGAACATAAACATGACACATAAGGAGTATAATCGTGACACATAAGGAACATAATCGTGACACATAAGGAACATAAACATGACACATAAGGAGTATAATCGTGACACATAAGGAACATAAACATGACGCATAAGGAACATAAACATGACACATAAGGAGTATAATCATGACACATAAGGAACATTAACATGACGCATAAGGAACATAAACATGACACATAAGGAGTATAATCATGACACATAAGGAACATTAACATGACACATAAGGAACATTAACATGACACATAAGGAAAATAAACATGACACATAAGGAGTATAATCGTGACACATAAGGAACATTAACATGACACATAAGGAACATAAACATGACACATAAGGAGTATAATCATGACACATAAGGATTATAATCGTGACACATAAGGAACATTAACATGACACATAAGGAACATTAACATGACACATAAGGAAAATAAACATGACACATAAGGAGTATAATCGTGACACATAAGGATCATTAACATGACGCATAAGGAACATAAACATGACACATAAGGAGTATAATCATGACACATAAGGAACATTAACGTGACGCATAAGGAACATAAACATGACACATAAGGAGTATAATCATGACACATTAGGAGTATTATCGAGACACATAAGGAACATTAACATGACACATAAGGAGTATAATCATGACACATAAGGAACATTAACATGACACATAAGGAACATTTACATGACACATAAGGATTATAATCGTGACACATAAGGAACATTAACATGACACATAAGGAACATAAACATGACACATAAGGAGTATAATCATGACACATAATGAAAATAAACATGACACATTAGGAGTATAATCGAGACACATATGGAACATAAACATGACACATATGGAACATAAACATGACACATAAGGAGCATAAACATGACACATAAGGAGTATAATCAAGACACATAAGGAAAATAAACATGACACATTAGGAGTATAATCGAGACACATATGGAACATAAACATGACACATTAGGAGTATAATCATGACACATAAGGAAAATAAACATGACACATTAGGAGTATTATCGAGACACATATGGAACATAAACATGACACATAAGGAGTATAATCATGACACATAAGGAAAATAAACATGACACATTAGGAGTATAAACGTGACACATAAGGAACATAAACAAGACACATAAGGAACATAAACATGACACATAAGGAGTATAATCGAGACACATAAGGAGCACAATTGTTGAAAGTTTCATTCAACAAGCAAGATCAATTGCCAAATAATAATTTCATGATGACAGGACAAAGAACTCTCCTCACCATTGATTCCTGAAGAATCTTACGCTGACAGTATGCACTGAAACAATGTAGGAAAAAGCATTATATGCAGACAGAGTTCCAAGTTATTTAATGCCAGATAGTACTCTCATGCCCCTGGAATGTTTATAGGTGTTGGAGGTGAAAGGTTAATGGCCATTGTGGCAGCTGTACAATATGCCATGCAGTACCCTCAGACTGCATTCCTACCATCAGACAGCATTTTTTACCCATTAACCCTTTATCAATTGTATTCAAAAGTTGTATGAATGTGCTGCAGATGGCCTTGAAACATTAATGTAGGATTGGTAAAAATTGATCACTATAGGCAGTATCTCTTTTTTCTAAAAAAGCAGCGTAGTCCCCACCACATGATAATAGAACAAGATAGTTAATACAGCAATATTTTATGATATTATAATGTTGTTAGGATACCTAAAAATCAAGATGTCATACTGTTAAAGACATTATTTTCATAGATAGCCCAAAGAGAGACAAAAATAAAAAATTTACACAAAGGAGTAAGTCCCATAGTCATCTGCTGAGGGCAGTCCATTTATATTTGTATTCCGAAAGTAATGGTCAGTCGAATGCTAATGGCAGCTGCACAAACATTTTATTGACTAGTCTCCCAGGATCAATAATAATCTCGGGTCTGCCATATAACAGAGTGGCAAGTCTTTAATTGATACTGATGCAACGTTTGTTCTCCTTGCCCTCCAACTATGAACATTTTTATTGTTGTTTAAATACTTCACAAAATGGCTAGTTTATGTTCCACCGAAATAGACAAAATAAGTAAATACAATGAGTAATTCAAAAGTTTATCATATGGGAAGGCTGCAGGTACTTTACCCATAATGCCATTCTGGGCTTTTTGAATGGTCAAATCCAAAAGCAAAAGCACATGAAAAGTTAAAGCATGTCAAGGGTTCAATGCAAGACTATAGAAAGTGCTTGATAAACATGAAGCACTTACTATAGTATTGCACTGAACCCTCGAATTGTGTGAACAAAAAAGCATTTGCTTTATGATATTGTGCAGATATCATGATAAAAAAAGGATGATGATCAATTTGTCCTAACCTAAAAGCGGTTTCAAAGGTTGTACAGCAGATGTGTAAAATTACATTATCATGGAGTATGGAATCAAATAGCAGTAGCATGTGATGTTTTCCGGTGTCTGCAGCTAGCTATTAAATCCCAGGTGTACTGACCACAAAGGACGTTAATCATGAAAGACTACAAGACAATAAATGACAGGGTCAAGCTGTTTCTATGAATGTTAAAGGGAGCCAGCCACACATTGGCAATCTTGCATGGCCTTTGATTAACCAGACTCTTCCTTTTTGTAGTCTGAAGACCTTGAGTCAACTTTATTTCTTTTAACCCATTACCAAACAATAACGACATTTGACCAGTTTGTTGCAGACAACTCTGGAAAATAATGTGGGAAAGGTAGAAATTGCTTGTGACGGGCAATTTCTTCTTTTCCCACAATGTTTTCTACACTATCAGAAGATTATTTATAAATATCATCACATTTTTAAATGTTGTCTGCAAATTTGTTCTATTTGGGACAGTCAAAAATTTTTAATAAAGCAGCCAGAGCAGAGTATTCTCAAAACCAATGTGACGAAAGTAAAAATTGCTTCTTGTATAACAATGGTTTCTACACAATATCATATAGGAAATTATATAATGTTTGTATAGTTTTGTGGCTTAACCCTTTCCCAAACAAAAACGACATTTGACCACTTTGTTGCAGACGACCTTAGAAAACATTTTGGGAAAATGAGAAATTGCTCGTGACGAGCAATATTTCATTTTCCCACAATGTTTTCTGCCCTATCAGTAGATTATTTTCCAATTTCATCACCTTTTGAAATGTCGTCTGCAAACTCTTGCAATTCGGGACAGTCGAAAAAATTTTGTTTGGGAAAGGGATAATGAAAGTGCAAACAATTCTACAAAGACTTCTCAATCAGACAGTGTTATCAGAAATTAATGTGTTTTTGGTGGTCTCTTTGCTCTGTTATAATGGTGGTAAGACAAAAAGACAAAAATTTGTTTTATCACAATTTCGAAATCAAAGGTTATGAACTCTTCATCATACAATATTTTCTTTTCTATCAGTGGTTACAAAATGAAGTACAGTCCAGAGATTCATAAATTGTTTAACAATCAGTCAAGGTGGCAGAGAACTGACATAAGGTATAACAATGACATTACTTACCCTGTTATGCAGATATACATGGTTATAAATCCTGGTTCTGGTATTCCACAGTAGTATTCTAAATTATGTTAATCTCTTCTCATAATCCACCACTTAACATCCTAATTCCTTCTAAATCGTAAATCCATAACACCTCACAAATCTATTACGATATCCAATAAGGCAGTTCTTCTAAATATGGTTTTTATTGTGGTTAATTGTCGTATTTATCCATCAGACATGGACTCATCTCACCACATTATCAGTTTCAAATTTCTATGCACAGTCAAAATTTGAATAATTGCTTTTATCTATCATCCGTAGTTGTTGAAAGTCTACACTACTTCAGTGCATTTCTCATTTAACACTTCCAGTCATCTAGTCAAGTTTTGCTGACACCATTCAGACTAGGAGTACAAAGGATAATTAACATTAATCATATACCCCATATCTAAATACAAAACATCCACAGATTAATCTATAGACATCACATGAACAACTTTCATTCTAACAATAGTTTATTAATATCTACATTCTAAAAGATTCTTCAAAAATTAAACACACTTATACATTTGTACTTTGAACGACCATGTTCATGTAGGAATTGGTTTAAGCATATTACCAATATCAGACATCAATGAAAATAATGTTAGCCAATTGAAATAAAACTCTGCAATAATCGAGAGAGCTGTACCCTTTGTACCTACTTACAAAGGAAAAATATTGTAACCCTATATTGTATATATAGCTACCAGTCTCTACTCAATATCTGTCTTAGTGGAATTCTTATGATAATTAATGGTTCAAAAATAACATTAGCCCAAAAACTGTATTCACAGAATTTACTCATTGAATTCATATAATATAGTACCTGTCCAGCACCTGTGAGTTTCGATTACAATATGGATGTCATTGCATTAATTAATGGTTCCTGTGTGGTCCCTGGTGAGCAGAGCCCTGGGTATCATGCCTTGCCTAAGGGTACTTCAGAAAGCATATCTCTTGTATTAGCTCAGATCAAACAACATTCCCTTGAGGGTTTAATGCAATACTATAGTAAGTGCTTCATGATTTTGGACTTAATATTGTCTTGCATTGAACCCTCACCCTATTGCCAATTACTTCATAGTTACTTGATATATTGCACCCACAGAAAGAGCTTTCAAATCTATTGTTATACAAAGAAAAATTGCTTGTAATTTCTCTACAAGCAATTTCTCTTTTTGCTACAATGCTTTTGTTATTCTCCTCTTATATCTCCTGCAATATCCTGCAGATACCCCAATCTTTTTCTTCTTTTGTAACAAACTTTTCCTAAGTTCTCATCATGCACGTTCTCTGAGTTGAAGGTCTATGAAGTAATGACTAATAAGCTGTCCTGTCAGGAGATTAACACCTATTATCACAAGCAGCTGTATCGTACTAAGACCACAGAAATGCTGAATAACCAATATTTGTTTGTCTAGAATTAGCCAGTTTACTTGTACAGACAGCAGTAAATGCCTTGCAACACACAGCTTTTGAAAGCATTTTGACAAAAGGAACACTTTTCCTTATCAAAAGGCGTATCATCAGTTGTGCAATTATTCATGGCTGCCTTTTGTAATTAGTGACATTTGATTTGGACTGCACCTGTCAACTTAGACCAACAAAAAGGGATGCATAATTTTGGTAATCTGCTGTAATGCTTTAACAAGCAATTTTCGTTTTTTTTCTTGTGGAAGTTATATTAACTATCAAGAAAGTAATCATTATCAGTTGGAATTTTCATCACATAAAAGGAATCAAAGGAATAAAACAAACACTCAAGTACAGCACTATTATAGAGGCCTTGATAACACAAGGGTATCTTTCTACAATTGTTTGTGGAAGACTGATAAATGTTGGTTTAGGGTACAATTTCTTTGACCAAAGGGCACTCCACAGATGTGCAAAGATAACTTCTCATATTTCCAAATTATTACCCAAGATTTATTATGAGAGGAATTTTAGGAACACACACATTCATTGGAAATAAAATAACTAGAATTTCACGATCTATCGGAAAAATTTTTTGATACAAACTGATTCTGTGATTTTACAGGCCACTTTAGAAATGTTTTCATGCCAAGCATTATATATATAGACTATCCTAGTTATTCCTTTTAAAAAGATTTTTGCTTCAATTGTCATCTGGTTCCTTTAAAAATGCCAATCGCTGTAAGACAAAAGCAATGTAACATGTAAGTGTTTGAGGCATCTTCACAAAAGAATAGTTGCCACAAAACAATAATTTGATAATCTACAGTCACTTTTTGTATTTCAACAAAGATATACCAATTGCCGCTTTTGAGCCACTCATGTTATCTCAACTTTATTCTTAAGACTCATTTTCACATAAACTTGTAAAGGAGAAGCAGTCTTATCACATTCAAAACAGTTATTGCACTATTGTGACAATTGCAAATATCTATTAACTAATAATCCAGTGGAGTTATGTTTCCTATATCCATATACAAACATAGCAAGCTGTTCACTAGGCTGGATACAAAAGCCCTGGAAATAACCCTGCCATGAACATTAATATGAAATTGATCCCGTTTTTGTTACATTCAGAACCTTTAGCTTAAGCAATCAATCAATAAAACACATTGCAATGGTATATAACGTGAACTCTTAACATGAAATACAATCAAAGGCTATACGACACCATAGGATATGTATAATTAAAATCATCCTTAAACCCTTAGAGTGTTGGGTAATTTTCTAAAAGTAGATTAGTGTGTGGTCTGCCTTTTCAAAACCTTAAATATCTGCTTAATTTTAATGAGGAAAGCTACTCAGAAAAGCAAACAGGTCATATCACAGGCCAGCCACCAATTTAGTTGGCGGCTTGCCTGTGATCCAACCTGTTTACATAAGCATGGAGTTGGTTCCAGCACTATAAGGGTTAATAAAGTTGAATCCCTATAAGATTCTGCAAGACAATTTCAGTTTTTTTCATTTCTATGAGTTTGGAAAAACAGGAAGTATTAACCTTATTTTGGAATCCATTTAATATACAAAAGCAATATATTAAATTATGCAAATCAAACACTTTAAGACACATTTTTGATCATTGAATTTATTCGATTTCACAAGACTTCTGGCGGAAGTGTTGAATGCAGCCAGAATTTTCTAATTTGTGTTTCATTACATTGATTGACATTATCTATCACCTACTGCATGTATTATTCAAGCAATTTTTTCAAACAGTATTCCTTTTTATAATGTAAAATTGATCCAGAACTTTACAGCTAACACTGAAGCTTAGATATTTCACAAAGAGAACGGTGTAAATCCATACATAATTTTCAGATAAATCCTTCAAGAATGACAGATACATATCAAACCACGGTTTTTCTTTTAAAAAAAATAAACACAAGCCAAACACTCCATCATTTCCAACCTTTTCAAAAGATCCCAGACAGAAATCTAAAACATTCTTTTGTTAGGAAATCAAAAATGAAAAACAGCTGTCATATTGAACTTTCCTTTTAACTTTGACACTAGGCACAAGCAAGTACACTACTACTATCAAATACTACCAAAACATTGTGCGACAGTATTTTCTGTCTGGTAGTCACCTGTAACAAGGCATGTTTTGGTTAACACTATTTCAGTTTTCCCTAGACCGCTTCACTGGGCAAACCTGGACTGCATCACTTCGTTAATCCATTCCTTCACGCTTTCCCTCCAAAACTAGTTTGACTTGTTTGGGTTTGTATTATAAATTCTTGTATTCATATTTTCATAATTCACCTTTGAAGAATCTTTGGCAGGTTTTAATGGTTGATCAATCGTTTAGAATTTGAAGCCAAGTCGGCAACTTCAACAGTAACCGCGTTGTATTACAGCTATCAGGGCACCAATTAACCCTCAGAATGCTGGGTAAATTTCTAAAAAATAGATTTCTGATGTCATCTGCTTTTCAAAACCTCAAATATCTGCTTAATTTTGTTGAGAAAAGATACTCAGAGTAGCAAACAGGTTATATCACAGGCCAGTCGCCAATTTACTTGGTGGCTGGCCTGTGATCTAAGCTGTTTGCATAAGCATGAAATTCATTCCAGCAGTATTAAAGAATCCAAGATGTATGCATCATTGATTCTCTGCAAAAACCTGTCTTTCTTGACAGACAGTAGTGATTATTAGTGAGAGATGTGAATTGGCAGCTTTAACTCTACCAAAGGCCAAATCATCGACTGTCCCAAATTCAAAGAGTTTGCAGATGACATTTCAAAATGTGATGGAATTGAGAAATAATCTTCTAATAGGGCAGAAAACATTGTGGGAAAAGGAGAAATTGCTCGTTACGAGTAATTTCTTTTTTCCATCAATGTTTTCCAGAGTCACCTGCAACAAACTGGCTTAATGTTGTTACTATTTGGTAATGGGTTTAAAGAGTTGAGGAGAATTTAGCTTGCCATTGAGTATCAAGAAACTGAAGATGTGGACAATGGTTTAAAAAGGTAATATCTAACTTAACCTTCCTACTTTCATAAAACGGTTCATATTGGGGATAAACCAAAACACAGAGTAAAACAAATTTCCTGCAGAAAAGTCAAGAAATGTGGCTTCTGGAAAGTCCATACTAAAGTAAGAATAAAAGTTTATTGGTATATAAACAGTTTGTCGTCAGATATATACATTATTTAAACTATCAAACATGATGATATAAAAGCAGCAAGCAAATAGGTAAAATATGGTCAATCTTAGGCAGAATCCAAAAAGGCTACAGACACAGCTGGCTGCCTCACAGTTTTTTGGAAACAATTGCACTGTGTGAGTAAAAGGAATAATGATCGAAAGTAAGGCAATTTAGCTTTTATTTTTTCAAAAATCCTTTCTATGATCTGCCATATTCTAGCTCATGATGAGTTAAACACATGGTCATATTGCAGTTAATGCATTTATCATGCATAATTGATGGTTTTCAACATTTCACATATACATTCACTCATTGACAAATACTCTTTATTAGTATTCAATACAACTTATAAAAAAATCTAAACTATTCTAACATCTACATCTTCCTATTCACATAAAAAACTCTTATCACACCAAAGTAAGGCAACCATATACCAGGCATATACCATATATAATTGAAATACTATAACATTGAAAAGGCTTTGGAAATGCATATAAATGGATAGGGTTAATACATATAGCACATGACTTTTGAAAGATTCAAAACATCTGTCCAGCATGATATAGATATACCAAAGATTAGGAGAAAAGATCAGTGAACCTTTTTATATATCCATAACATAGAATAATTCGATACCTTTGCAGCAGACAATATTTTTAAGAAAATTGGTAAAAATGACATTGATATTATTCAAATTGTCTATTAATAGGGTTCTAATCATGGTAATCATTGTAGGCTAATTGTCACTTATATAATGTTTAATTGCCGACTGCTGCAAAATGTTTGAAACAGGGAAAAGGTTAACCCTTATAGTGCTGGAACCGACTCCATGCTTATGCAAACAGGTTACATCACAGGCTAGCCGCAAAGTAAATCGGCGGCTGGCCTATGATCTAATCTGTTTGCTACTCTAAGTGTCTTTTATCATCAAAATTTAGCGGATATTTAAGGTTTGGAAAGCAGACAGCACTAAAATCTATTTATAGGAAATTACCCAGCATTCTAAGGGTTAATCAGCTGTATATTTTATCTTTCTTCCTTATGAACACCTGTCCTTATATTGACTTTCCCTTCATCACAGTCAGAGTTGTATATCTTACTTTCCCATAATGCATAGCTGTGTTACAAACCCATTTGATGCCAATACCATTCTATAAACCATTTTGACAAAACAAGACTTTGGTCTTTGCCATACCAAGAGTTAGAAGCATCACCGTAATATTGGCTTGATCCCTCATAACATGGACCCTAAAATAATGATTTAATTTGTTATGATTTTCTTTTTTTTCATCAGAGGTGCAGAGGTAGAGTGTCAGCCTCTTGTATCAAGCGTCCCGGGTTCAAATCCCTGTTAGACAAGGTGAAAATTACTGGGACTAACCAACACATCGATGAGAGTACTGGTTTGGTATCCAGAAAGCAGTCATCTTTGAAGAATGGCTATGAACCAGCTTCAAGTTTTCTTCACACTCGATGTAAAACAAATAACGTAAATGTAAATGTAAAAATATGAGTACACTCAAATTGATAATTGGTTTTGACATTATCTACTGCAAATTGGTCTTTACTTAACTCTGCCACTAAGCCGTAATAGAACTATGAAGTTGTTGGCATGATGTTAAGCATCATACTTTAAAGAAAAGATCCTGGGTAACGCTTTCAGAGATTCAGATTTGAGGGGGTATATAGTCTTTGTGCACTGCATTCTAATATTCATCAGATTCACAAACATTGGGTCAATTCAAGGTGTATTACTTTAATTAATTGTAAATTCTATTGCCTCAAAACCTTTGTCAAACACTAAGAAAACATTTCTTTTTGTCAAAGCAATAATGTTATTTCTTTTTTTATGAGCTTGAATAGTTTAGGTTGGCAAATAATGGCAGGGTAAACTGTGAGACTTTTTTTCTATTCAAATATTCTGTTATTACAGTTTTTTGTCGTAACAATTGGGCCATCTACCAATAGCCATTATGTTCACAATCACTGAAATGAACATAATATTTATTCTCACTGTTTCCCTTTCACACGAAATCTCAGCAATTGTTGATGTTATCAATCAGTTCCCCCATTTTGAATTTTTTGTTTGATCAAGAAGTAGCATTTAATCCATTACCAAACAATAACGACATTTGACCACTTTGTTGCAGACGACTCAGGAAAACGTTGCGGAAAAGGAAGAAATTGCTCGTGATGAGCAATTTCTTCCTTTCTCACAAAGCTTTCTAACCTACAAGAAGATTATTTTTCCAATTTCATCAAATTTTGAAATGTCGTCTGCAAACTTCTTCAATTTGGGACAGTCAAAAAGTTGGCATTTCGTAAAGAGTAAATGCCCCTATCCTGACTACAACGCTTGCTTGGAGTATCTCATTTGAAATCAAAGTTTGTATAATAATTGAGTAATGATAAGTAAACCATATTGTGACAAAATGAAAGTCACCAACTTTCAAGCTGTTAATTTATTCAAAATGATTCATGAACTTGTTAACTCCAATGGCATTAGCTACTTTTGCTACAATGTTTCTGGATGAATCATTGAGATATTTCATTGAAATTCCAATAACAATCTGTGTTCTCTTGTAATTCTGCCATGTCTAACATTTGCCAAATTAAAAGTGACTGAATTATCATTTTGAGTGAATAATTGGGATATCATAACACTGTTCCCTTTGTACTCAGGACAGGGATACAGCATAGTCATTTCATCTTTTACATATTTGTGAGTGCATTGACAGAGTAGGAAAATGTAGCAATTTCAATTTACTCAAATATATTTCTGCTTTGTCAGGATACAGAAAAGGTCATCAAAGGTTATGAAATGGAAGATTATATGAAATTGAATTAGAGCCCATAGATTATGTTCACAGTATGAATTGCATGCCAATCCTGAATAAAATAAGAAGGTTTTTATGCAGATTGTGTTCTTCAAATCGATAAGTAAATTTGAGACGCCTTTCATTATCCCTTTATTTTTCCTTCTGTGTACAACATCTTAGATGTTATTGAAGGGATAATAGATTTGGATTAACACCCTTTACCAAACAACAAATTTTCAACTGTTTCCAATCTGAAAGATTTTGCAGACGACATTTCAAAATGTGATGAAATTGAAAAATTATCTTATGATAGGGTAGAAAACATTGTGGAAAAGGGACAAATTGCTCGCTACGAGCAATTTCTCCTTTACCCACATTGTTTTACAGAATCGTCTGCAACAAAGTGGTTAAATGTTGGTATTGTTTGGTAATGGATTAATATAATCATACATTTTCCATGTTGTCCTTTACAAAATCATGACTGTATTTTGCATTTTTGTGATATATATTTAGAAATCAGATTTTGCTTTGACCCAAATACCTGATACCAATGCTGTGATTCGCTATAGAAGAATATCTATCTACTATTTGAGGAATCCACAAATAGCCTTCTTTGAACAAATCTACATAAGAAAAGATTATTACAATTGAGACATAGGACAATATTTCTGGTGAGAAACACCCTCTTTTATCACAAAGGTTTTACTCAGTTTTTTACAATGAAAATATCATTTTTACTCTGTTAATAGTTCACCAAAGAAAATGAGTAAGTGTGCAGGTTTCTTAGATCCCTCAATAACATTGTTTGATACCTTGTAGAAGCCCATTATACCTATCACAATATTTACCCCATTCTTACTAATATTTACATTGTGGTTATGTCTGCTATTCAATGATAGTATCCATGAGAGGAGCTTCTATCTTACTGAAAGATTTTCAGCCCAATCACTCCATATCCACTTTAGCAGCAATAGAATCTATTTATCTATATGGGTTCTACATTGCATCAACATTATTTCAGTCATGTTGCGATGCCCGTTAATGATGGAGGAAGACCCCAGTTGCCAATAAGGACTGGTCAAGCAAGGTAAAACTATCGGTATTTCGTAAGACAGTCAGGAGAGTACCTCTTATGATAATCCACATCCCTCACCGGGAATTGAACCCACCCAGAGAGGGACCATGTGATATCAAGTTCTGTACTCTAACCGAATAGCCACAGAGGCCACTTCTAAGGGACTATTTAACCTTAGACTATTAACCTTTTTGTTAGCAGATCATGGGTTTTATTTTGAGGGTTTTTAAAATGCACTACTATAGTAAGTGCTTCACATTTGTTCAAATCATTGAAAAGCTGGATTTGAATTTTCAAGAGAGTTATAGTCTCCCTGTTTACTAACAGAATGCTGATGGTTCTACCTGACTTGACCAGACTTTGTGGATATAGTTAAAGGCCCATTAAAGGAGATTCATGCTATATCAAACTATATTATTTGGTTAACTTTTGGACAGATTTGAATAGTTATCAACAAAAAAATACCATCAGCATAACTTAAATGTAACAGTATAAACCAGAAATAAGCCAGATATGCAAGTTTTATAATTCAGATTTCCTGATTCTTCACCTCTGACCTTGGCAGTTTATGCACACCTTTTTGAACCGACCAATCAAAATTCTTTATTTTGAATATGTAAACAAACAGGTTGTTGATAAACATGATTGAATTGGAGACAACTATATTTCAAGCACAAAATAACTTATTTTAAATGAAACTATTAAATAGGGTCTCAATGCATTCCTAAATTGATTCTCATGACGTTTATGAACATAATAAAAGAACTCCATATATTTTTTCAGTAATTTATTTGTACCCCTCTCCTTTGATGTGCCTTTAAGCTTGGGGTCTTCCTCCATTAATTCTGAGTCAGTTATCACAATATTACTGTTGACATCATGATAAACCCTACATGACAAACAAACAAGATGGACTAAAGGGTTGAAATGAAACTGTAGGTATAAAATCAGTTATCCAAGTGATATTGTTACAACAACAAGGTTATGGTAACAGAGCCACAATACATGGTAACACATCTCAGTTGAACAATAGACCTGTTACAACAAAGCCTGTGTTTTCAGATCAAATTTACCCTTATCTTTCGATATAAGAGATAGAAGAAACCAATATGTGATATAATTATATTATATCAGCATTGCTTTTAATCAAATACCTTGCCATTGGTCATAATCGTTTCTATCCCATTTCAGGAAAGGAAACATCATCATTAGTATTCTTTGCAATCATCATCTGCTCTTCTTTCATATAGACTTGTTAATATGGAGTTAAACCCTGGGGACCCTGCTTCTCACGGGACTCGAACACAAAACCTCGGGTCCCAATCACCGCTGTCCTCCATCAAATTAGATTAGTTGTATATAAATCAAATGCACCAATTCTAAATTAAGTATAAATCACAGTGGCAGAAAGGAAAATCTGATTGCTTCATAAAATTTCTTGAATGATCAATTTTCCTTTTCCAAGAATGCTCTCACAAAATCCAATTTGTAGTTCATCAATTGTTTGATAAAGCACTAAATGACATATATGCTGAAGGGCATCTATTCTGATATTAAGCTTAACCATGCACAGTCTTAAATGAAGATCTTTATCATAGCCCACACCAGCGGACAACAAATAATAAAACTTGACCAGTTTCCTCAGTTCAATTATAACACAATTATAGAAATTATGCTTGCAAATTGGGAAAGAGATGTAGTGTTTGACCATTGACTTCAAAAGGTTACTCAAAAAAGAATTACCCTTACAAAGGGTTGGTGAGCTTAATAATATGATCTTCATGTTTATTTCAATGATTATCAAGCCATTTGTTTGTTCATATGGGGTTTAAAGTTGTGTCAACAAATTTTCAGCTATGTTACTGCTTTCTTGGATTCACCAGTACTAGGCTAGGGCTCTGGAGTGTCTTGCTCCCACTAAGCCTGAGGTACTGGTGAGACTTGAACCCTATAACCCCCAAGTCCCAAGACTTTAACCTTAACCTCTATGTAAATGGGAAAGACAAAGACATCATTGCCTACAATGATGGAAGTTACTAGCTAAATAAGTATCCTCTAAATTAGAGCAACAGTACTCAACCCTTATACTCTATGAAACCTGCAGACATCTTTAGTAACCACTGTTACAAAAGTGTTAACTGCATAATTCATACACAATTATAGAAATAATCATGAGAAAATAACATGTTGCTGGCAAAGAGCACAGCCCGCCCTTTAGGACAACGGCCTAAAAAGATGTAATCCTCAAACATATTTTAAGTGGATTGTTTATCCCTTTCCCAAACAATAACAACATTTTTGACCACTTTGTTGCAGACAACTTTAAAAAAACATTGTGGGAAAAGGAGAAATTGCTTGTAACGAGCAATTTTTCCTTTTCCCACAATTTTTCTGCCCTATCAGAAAATAATTTTCCAATTTCATCACATTTTGTAATGTCGTCTGCAAACTCTTTCGATTTGGGACAGTCAAAAATTTGTTGTTTGGGAAAGGGTTTTTCGGGACAGGGGTTAGAGATTCATTGCCCGGCCAACACGGCTTGGTCCCCCCAAAACCAATGGTTACTCAGCAATGACAATAATCATCCTGCAATAAAATGCTGACAGGGTCCATTTGATTACAATGAGGACTGTAGTATGATTATATAGATCAGCTGTTTAGGTATTGTCAGTTATAACATCCCCCACCGTTACTTGGTTGGATGTGTGAAAGTCTAGACCAATCCATTACCAAACAATAACAACATTTGACCAGTTTGTTGCATGCGACTCTGGAAAACATTGTGGGAAAA
Organism: Cerastoderma edule; assembly: GCA_947846245.1. Lineage (NCBI taxonomy): Eukaryota > Metazoa > Mollusca > Bivalvia > Cardiida > Cardiidae > Cerastoderma > Cerastoderma edule. The sequence goes on from OX401413.1 coordinate 18,925,262, forward strand.
GGAGAAATTGCTCGTACTGAGCCATTTCACCTTTTCCATTAATGTTTTCTGCCCTATCAGAAGATTGTTTTTGCAATTTCATCTCATTTTGAAATGTCGTCTGCAAACTCTTTCGATAAGGGACAGTCTAAGATTTGGCATTTAGTAAAGGGTTAATCCGTCCTAAATATATATATAGTTATTGTTTTGTAAATTGAAATGATAGCAGCCTGTACTTAATTGTGGGTCTGAGGCCCTAATGTACCAATTAATACAATCTATTAATCTATCTATAAAGGATTTTTTTATACATAGTTATAGTCAAACTTTTTCAAAAAAATTAACCCCAACATATAAAATTGTTAAATTGTGTGGACGACTTCATCTTTAAGTACCTGTATAATGTAGTTTATAATCAATCAGTTATCAATCATCAAAATGCCTCCTTAAGAAATCAACCATCTACTTGATTAAATGAAACTTTAAAAAAAAGTTACGAGTCTTTTTCAAATCATCTCTTGTTTGCACTGGGAGATTATTAGTTGAAATAAAAATGTAAGATATTCATCTTGATGAAAAGGCATCATAGGAAGAGAGGGAAAAATGTCCCATATCCGACTCAAATCTTTGAATTGAACTTATAGTTAGAGGTCAGTTATTGTTTTTAACATGTTTTATGGCTAAGGTATTCTATCATAAACCATTTAATTATTTGTTTGCCTAGTGGTAAAGTTTATCCCTCTAATCTCCGTAATTAGTAATCTCTTTTATTGTTTGCTCTACAAACATATCTAAAACAAATATATACTTATTGATGTTTCTCCTTTTCCCACAATGTTTTCTGCCCTATCAGGAGATAATTTTTCAATTTTATAACATTTTGAAATGACGTCTGCAAAATCTTTCAATTGGGACGGTAGAAAATTCGGCATGGGTTACGACTACATTTTGCCAACCAAAATCACATGCCAAGTGCCTGCTGGTATCATTTTGATTCTCTATTTTACTTATAAGCTATTGACCATTCAACTTGTGACATATCAATTAATCAAAAGATGCGTAAAATTGCTGCATATAACTCTTCAACAAGTGTGTTGGTTTATTATCTGAATTTTAAATCATAATATATTGCTCTATGAGGGATAGCAATGATTGTATATGGGTTTATGATTGTCCAGGGGGGCTATAGTATGTCCAATGACACTTTAAATATATGGCCGGAGTCTGGTGATATTGCCCATATTACTCATGGGAACACACATATTGAGGGTACAGTGCAATGAACCCATTATAAGAAATAATGACATTTCACCACTTTGTTGCAGACGACTCTGGAAAACATTGTGGGAAAAAGAGAAATTGCTTGTAATGAGCAATTTTTCCTTGTCCCACAATGTTTTCTTTCCTATCAAAAAAATATTTTCAAATTTCATCACATTTTGAAATGTCATCTGCAAACTCATTCAATTTGGGACAGTCGAAAATTTGGCGTTTGGTAAAGGGTTAAAAGTATTGTAAGTCCTTTACAAACATTAATGACTTATTATAGTCTTTCACTCGGTCATCCATGGAGTTATACAAAAAAGTATTAAACTTTTTTTATTAAAGGCAAGTTTCTTATTGTTCTAGGTTTAAGCTTAAACCTACAGTTTCTCATTTTCAGAACAATATACTTGCAATGACCAGTTATGTCTACTTTCAGTTTGATGTCACAATAATTTCCATCAAATACACAAAAAGCAAATGTCTTAATTTCATGCATTTTCAATCATATGCTGTTGTGGTTGTCAATTTGGACCAGTCGCAAATTCTCATAGGGGGAAATAGGTAAATGACACCATCATCCTTAGGACACAGTCTGGCCTATTCATCCCCTGGTCAGAGCATGACACATCCCCTACCTACATTCACTCAGACCACAACATGGTGTTTGCCTTATTTTTTTTGCTTATTTCTTTTTTACTGGACAGTTTCACCAGTTGACAGTGACAAATCACTCCAACCCATGTAATCCTTGATAAAGTGGTCAAAGTATAGGACTTGCTACTCCACCCTTGTACCTCATGGTGTCAGACCCTCTTACTGCATTACACATTTCAAGGGTTCAGTGCAATACTATAGTAAGTGCTTCATGTTTGTGAAGCACTTACTATAGTCTTGCACTGAACCCTCAAATTTTTGTTCTATATAAGCTTTTATATCACATCAACATTACTTTAGTGATGTGTCTATACCAGACTTAATGATAGAGGAAGAACCCATACTTGACTACCCATAAGGGCTGGTCAAGTCAGACAGAACTATCCTCATTCTGTAAGTGATAGGGGAAGAACCCATACTTGACTACCCATATGGGCTGGTCAAGTCAGACAGAACTATCCTCATTCTGTAAGTGATAGGGGAAGAACCCATACTTGACTACCCATATGGGCTGGTCAAGTCAGACAGAACTATCCTCATTCTGTAAGTGATAGGGGAAGAACCCGTACTTGACTACCCATATGGGCTGGTCAAGTCAGACAGAACTATCCTCATTCTGTAAGTGATAGGGGAAGAACCCGTACTTGACTACCCATATGAGCTGGTCAAGTCAGACAGAACTATCCTCATTCTGTAAGTGAACCGGGAGACTACCTCTTATGAAAGTCCAAATGCCTTCAGCAGGATTTGAACTCTCTAGGAGCATGGGGTAATGTGATTTCAAGTTCTGTACTCTACCACTTGGCCACTGAGGTCTCTATAACACCTTTGCTTTGAAGCACCTGCTGAACAAGGCTTTCATAACCAGTGTAACAAATTACAAAAGTATTAATTTCTCATAATGAGCGATTTAATCACAATGGTTTCTATCTGTATCTTATTTTTATGTTATTCTCTACTGTTGCCTGCTCTTGAATTAAATCTGGAGCACAAAATCAGTGGGTTAAAATCCTTTCAAATGTTTGTTCCTTCTTTTTTTCATTTAAATTCTGTCTCAACACCAGTTAAGAGTATTCTGATATGGCAGGTTAACTATGTGTGCTTTAAAGGTAATGAATAAGCCATGGTTGTTGGTATAGGTTTTAACACCAGGCCAGCAATTTTTCACTGAGAGTAAAAAGGGAGGCAATCCTGAAAAAGATGTGCTGCACACCTTACTTTTTAAGAGTTATTCATCTTTGGTTTAACATGCACACATTGCAGTTCTTTTCTTCAAAATGGGATGAATATTGCAACATTCATAATATTGTGAGAAAACAGGGAAACAAATCATCATAATCGAGTTCTTATTTTGTAAATGAAACTTCAATGTTACTAATAGATTACACTGTTCATTACAGATGTTTTGCCATTTTGAAAATTTCTATAGAAAATAAATTGGAACAGGGAATACCTTGATGCTCTCAAAGCATTTACTTTAGAATTTATTGTGACAAAGGGAAACTCTGCTCTTTTCCAGATTCTCCTCACAATAAACCACTTATTTCAAATTGGAAAACCCTCATCACTTGATTTATTCCTTTTTCTCTTTAAAGAATAGCACACCTTATTTAAAGAACACTGTGAGAAAGTCAAATTTGCTCAAAATGATCAATCTTTCCTTGTGTCACATTACATGAATTAATTCTTTTCTCAATATAGATTAATACATCATTAAAGATACCATTGTGACAAAAACAGAATTTGCTCAAAATGTTCCATGTCTCCTATTGTATAAATGGTTAAACACAATATCATAACACAAACACATAAATGTTGATCATTTATTATCACCATGGATGTGCAGCTGCTTACAATTTTAGACCAATCAGAATTTCCCATTTAAGAGAATGGGTAATAAAGCTGTATAATGGACTGTATGTGTAATATTCTACTTGCCCTAATACTGCTTGAACACCTCTAACAACCACATCAAACATTTCCACAACTCAAACTTACCTGAAAAGAGAAGAAAACAGGATTATTACACAATGAACACTATTCATTATTCAATTCATTTTTTTTTATTAAACACTTAGAATGCTGGGTAATTTTCTAAAATTAGACTTTCGTGTCGTCTGCTTTCCAAAACCTTAAATACAGTCTAACTTGTGTTAAGCAACCACCCTTTTAAGCAGTCAACCTGCCTTAAACAACCACTACAGAACGTCCCATTGTAAGATTTATTGTGTACATTAATTTGTGTTAAGCAGCCAACCTATCTTAAACAGCCAATTTACTCTGTCCCAATGGCTGACCTCTTAAGACAAGTTTGACTGTATCTGCTAAATTTTGATGAGGAAAGATACTCAGAGTAACAAACAGGTTAGATCCCAGGTCAGCTGCCAATTTACTTAGCAGCTGACCTGGTTCTAACCTTTTTACATAAGCATGAAGTTTGTTCAAGCACTATAAGGATTAAACAAAATTCACTTTGGCACATATTTGCTGCTGATACATTAGAAACTAGAGTTTCTAAAGAATTGCTCATTATTAAAAAAATTGCTCATGATGAGCAATTTATCCTTTAGAAACACTAGTTTCACCTACAACATCATAGAAAACATTATATTTTCTTCCAGCCCTTCATATTGTCCTTTGAAGATTTCAATCCAGACCAGAAACGTATTTGTATGGGTGAATTATTTAAGTATTTCCTCTGACTCTTACCAGCAAAAACATACAGATCAAACAAAGAGTGGTTTACATAGTGTTTTTCTGCATAAACATAATATTTTCTGCATATTGTTTTGAAAATAACCCTTGAAAACAGGTGAATTGCTCAGACATGTAATTTGTATTTCTCTCATAAGATTACTTCCATCTTTCATCTGGTCTTAAATCATACTGCAGATATTAAGGTGGCAAAATATCAAAGCAGTGTACAATACAATGCAACAATATTCAAGTCAAAATCTACAGTGTAAGGTACCGGGACATGTATTTGAATTTCAGTTAGAAGTAAAAAAACTTCCTTAACTGAAGAGTTTCTTCTTTACACACTTTTCCAAGAAATTCATCATATTTCTAGTTTCACTTACAAAATCTTGAAGCCTACTGGGCTTATCATACATTACTATCAAGATAAGTCAGGAATGTTTGCTGCTTCACAGTAAGTATATCAACAGGTTCATTTTTTGGGGGGTACATTTATTTATTTTTTTCCATCATGTTCTCAGTATATTCGTATGTTAAATCTTTTCCCTATAATATACACGCAACTGTTAAAGACAACTCAAGAAATTGTTATGACAAAAGAAGAAATTGCTCAATATAAGAAATTTCTTCATAATGGTTTCTACCAAATATCATAAATTTAAATTCACTTGATTTGTAAGGTGTTTAGCGCTGTATCAACACTTTTTTTCAGTTATGTAAAGGCTTTCCTGGATCCACAAGTACTAGGCTAGAGCTCTGAAGTGACTTGCCAAGGGCCATTCCCATAAACCTAGTGGTATTGGTGGGGCTCTAACACGGGACACCCGAATTCTTAGTCAGCAAACTTAACCACTGGGTCATGCAGGACCCCCACTTTGTTTAGATTTCAAACAAATATTTGGTTTCATTCAATTTGGATCAGTCACAATCTCCTACTGGAGCAAATTAGATGTATAATCCATTCCCAGACAATAAAGACATTTGACCAGTTTGTCGCAGACGACTCCAGAAAACATTGTGGGAAAAGGAGAAAATGCCCTTAACCAGCAATTTCTCCTTTCCCCACAATGTTTTATGCCCTATCTGAAGATTGCTTTTTAATTTCATCACATTTTGAATTGTCGTCTGCAATCTATTTCAATTTGGGAGAGTCAAAAATTTCGCGTTTGGTAAAGGGTTACAGAGGTGAGTGATTCATATCAGTGGAGATATAGCCAAAAGGAACCCACATTTGTAGTATGCTGTTTTTCTCTTTACTTTTTTATTTTTATGGGGTTTTACATTTTGTCAACATTATTTCAGATATGTTGCAATGCCAGTTCCATAATTATAAAGAAGAAATTAAATTGGGAAGAGAGATTTCTCTTTCAATCTTAATATCTTAAAATCACATTGTGTAGAAAAAAAATACAAAGTGATAAATCCCTCTTTTAGGTCTATTCTACACATGCTTGAGGATATGAGTGTACTGAACTTTGCTATAGAAGCAGTTTTCAAATATATGTAAGGGAATTAACTTCTGCATACAAGATTAAATAAATCAAACTGAGTTATCCCTTCAACGCTACAGAAGCAGTATAAGGCAATGGTTAAGAGTATTTACCTGTTACAAGGTAAATTGAAACTATACCTTTAAACCTTTATCTAGAGTAAACAAATCCATTTGCTTTAACAGCATACAGTAGTTTAAGGTATAAAAAAAAACTTGTTAAAAATGGCCAGAGTATTCTCTTTAGACTTGCATCACAATCATTTCAAAGTCAATAACCTAGATATGTGTTTTCTTCATTGCTATATATTCGCTTTAGATGTCAACTGCTGCATATTGCTCCACACATGTAAAGTGATAAATTATTAACCCTTTCCCAAACAACAAATTTTCGACTGTCCCAAATTGAAAGAGATGGCAGACGACATTTCAAAATGTGACGAAATTGAACAATATTCTTCAGAAAGAGCAGAAAACATTGTGGGAAAAGGAATAATTGCTTGTTACGAGCAATTATTCCTTTTCCCACAATATTTTCTGAAGTCATCTGCAACAAGTGGTCAAATGTTGATATTGTTTGGGAAAGGGTTAAACCTTATACTAGTGGAAACAAATTAATTTGCCTTTAACGCATACAGCAGTTTATAGCATGTGCTATTATAGAACTGACACAAAATAAGCAGAGTATTCTCTTTTTATTGGCATCACAATAATTTCAAAGTCAATAACCTAGTTATGCATTTGCTCATCCATATATATTTCATTTTGATCATTGTTTTGGATGTCAACTGCTGCATAATTATTGCTCCACACATGTAAAGGGATAAATGATTTAATCCTTTCCAAACAATAAAAACATTTGACGACTATGTTGCAGATGACATTAGAAAACATTGTGGGAAAATGAAAAATTGCTCATAACGAGCAATTTTTCCTTTTCCCACAATGTTTTCTGCCCTATCAGAAGATTATTTTTCGATTTCATCACATTTTGAATTGTCGTCTGGAAACTTTTTCAATTTGGGACAGACGAAAATTTGTTGTTTGGGAAAGGGTTAAATCTGTTTACTATCAATGAAATCCTTTGAAAGACTCAATGTTTGTTTTTGATGAAAACAAAACATGTCCTACCTAATGCTGTAGGATAAAATGTTATACATTTTATACATTATATCGAGTAATTTCTTCTTTTGTTACAATGTTTCCTTTGCAACTCCACAAATTAAATATCAATTGTCACACTTTCTAATTGTTGTCTGATGTTTCTTTGAGTTTGGACCAGTAATAAAATTTCGTATGAGGAAATGATTTTAATCCATGTACATGTACAATGAAAATACATCAGTCTAACGACCTGTTAAGTGTGGGATTATTCATCTTATATTTTACATAAAACAGTTCACATTAACCCTCTACTAAATGTTAGGTTTTTGGGTTTATACCAAATTCAAATCAAATGATAGCAGACGGCAATTCAATTGTGTTCAATGCAAGGCTATTGCAAGCCCTTTATTTTTGTTCAGGAGATGCTATATCATTGTCTTGCATTGGCCTCTTTAATTATAGTATTAAAAGCATAATTTTCATTGTAATATTCAGGGGTTGTGAAATCTGATTTTTATTTACTTGTCCATAAAAGCAAATTCTTTTTCTGCACTTGTCTATATAACGCTTATATATCATGGTTATAAAGTAACTTTCAGTGAAAATACGGATAATTGACTGCCACCTCACAGTACAAATAGGGAAGAAACCATTGTAACCATTAGGAAGACAGCTCGTCACAAGCAGTGTCTCTTTTTGTCACAATAGCTTCTAATGTTTTTGATACAAATTGAGTACTTGTGAAGTAAAGGGTTCTACAATTACTCCATAAGACTTAACAAACTTGAGTATGACAAATGACACAAATTGCTTGTAGAAATTGTAACAACATTGATTTCCCTATCTGTCAAAATAGATTTTTCACCTCCAAAAATCAGAAATGATCGACATATCATATGTCATGATACTTTGGATGTCTACTGTAATATCAATGTAGACCAGTCGCAGAAATCCCATATGGGAGAAAGGACTTAACCCTTTACCAAACAAACATCAAATATTTGACTGTCCCAAATTGAAAGAGTTTGCAGACGGCATTCCGAAAATGAGATTAAATTGAAAAATAATGTTCTGATAGGGCAGAAAACATCGTAAGAAAAGGAGAAATTGTTCTTGACGAGCAGTTACTCCTTTTCCAACCCTGTTTCCCAAAGTCATCAGCAACAAACTGGTCAAATGTTGTTATTGTTTGGTAATCGGTTAATACGAAATACATCATTAGACTGAAACGTTCATTATTATTCCCTACAAAATTTATTGTTCTGAATTCACTACCGCAATTGACTTCCAATGCATTAAATTTAACCAGTCTCGAAACCTGTTCAGACGACATTTGTTTTACTTGGAAGCAGATGATATGAGAAGAACTTGGCTGAAGTGGAACCCCTGCGTTGCTCAACTTGAAGCAGACGACTTAAGAAAAGCTTTGTAAACATGTGAACAACCTTTCAGCTCTGCTGTTGTAATATGTAAAAAGATTGAAAAAGCATTGTGGCAAAAGGACAAGCAATTTCTCCTTTTGCCATGATGCTTTTTGATAGTCATATGCTGCAAGACACGAAAATGTGGCGTTAGGGTGAGGTGGTAATATTTTAAGGAAGGGTTATAAATAATACATGGGAAAATCCTCCTTCAAGCTACAGTGAACGACATAAGTGAGGATTGTATATGATCGATTTGTTTGATTACAGATAATGCCTCATGGCCAGACAAATTTCTTCACACACCTACCATAGTCTCAAGGATTTTATATATACATTTTCGTCAAAAATATTTTCAGGAGTAATCCAATATATCTGGATATTCAGAATAAAAGTCTCTTAACGTTTTAACAAAAACCAAATTTTCAACTGTCCCAAATTGAAAGAGTTTGCAGACGACATTTCAAAATGTGACGAAATTGAAAAATAATCTTCTGATAGGGCAGAAAACATTGTGGGAAAAGGATAAATTGCTCATCAAGAGCAATTTCTCCTTTTCCCACAATGTGTTTATAGTTGTCTGCAATAAACTGGTCAAATGTCGTTATTGCTTGGTAAAGGGTTAAAGTCTTGATTTAAATTCTTGACATGTAGAAGATTGTTCAGAACTTGAGGAGACGATGCTGATTTCTGATCATATCATTGGTAAATTCTTTATACACATCTATATCCCAGTTTCTTAAAAAAGAGCGCTAGTCAAATCAAGGTGGTTGAATCATACGATTATTTATTTTGTGTTTTATAGCTTGAGCATACCAGGATTACGAAGGCGGTGTACAGGATTATGGGAAGTTGTGCGTGTCACATTGAATGTTATCAGAACAAAATTGAGTCATAAAACAAATATACAAAACTTGGGGTTAACTCAACCTTCTATACTTGATAACATTAAATATGTGGATCGAGTCCAAAGTTAATACCTATCCATAGTATTTCGCATAATATTTTTTCATTATGCAGTTACCATATTTGAATTTAAATTATGATTCAAACAGTTTCTAGTGAATTTCAACATGCAGAACTTATTTCATCTCAGAAAATTGAAAATTGATTTATTTGATGTTGTTGTTTATTATAAAAAAATAAGATCAAAATACAAAATATGTCAAAAGTTAAACATTAGGCAAGTTTTAATTTGAGCAATTTCTTCCTTTAAAAATACTTTCAAACAAATCTTTGTTTCAAGCTACATATTGTTTGCAGATTATGAAGAAAATTAAACAGTCTTTTTAACTACAGGTAAAAACTACTTTGACCAAAAGGCAAATTCAAACAGTTTTTTTTTCTGTTTGTGACGATCAAAAAGGCAAATTCAAACGTTTTTTTTTCCTCTTTGCGACGGTCTGACATGGTGGCATCTTTCATCTTTTACAGAAAGTGCATTTAAATCAATCTAAAGTCATTCTTGTATTAACTCTTTAATACTTTAGGCCACATTTTGCTCAAGACAGGAGTTTTCTGCACGACTTGCATACTGTATTAACCCTTATTAACCACTGTCCCAAATTGAAAGAGTTTGCAGACGGCATTTCAAAATGTGATGAAATTGTAAAATAGTCTTCTGATAGGGCAGAAACATTATTGGAAAAAGAAAAATTGCTCGTCACGAGCAATTTCTCCTTTTCCCACAATGTTTTCTTAAGTCGTCTGCAACAAAGTGGTCAAATTTCGTTATTGTTTGGGAAAGGGTTAAGATGAAGTCAGGTTTTAACATTTTTAATGCATTTAGCTAAGGGGGTGGCTAATCTATCATTGACTGTATATGAAGTAAGATTTTAAAGAAGAAAGCCCATCTTCATGAAATAATGACTGATAAATTGATGTTAACATCATCAAAATGTTGAGACAAGTTGAAATTGAAAGCTTTAGCTGGAAGAAATCATTAAGTTTGTCATAGATAACATTTCTCTTACCAAGTTTAAACTGAAACCTGTGGAAGAAAGTAAATGGATACTGATTGGCAAAGCAGGTGATTTTCTCTTTTTTTGGTTAAAATGGTCTCTCACCTAAGGCCTACCAAAGCAAGTGTTTGATAGAGTTATGACATTATAACTCATATTCAAATATGCAGATGACATAAAATGTATAGCCATGTAAGTTTGACAAAGTTTATGTAATTAACGAGCTGTATTAGTTAATACCTAATAACCTCACATTTTCTACACCCTTCTCCCTAAGCAAGCAAGTCTTGCAGTATCTATACAGCTGACAATTCGGGGTGATAATGCTACTATATAAAGACATGCTTTTCTATATAAAACCTTTTTTTAAGCTTTTTGCTTAAACGATTCATATATTCGCATATTTAACTACCTTCATTTTAAACAAACTACCACAGAAGTAAAGAGCAATCACCATTTACTGCAACAGTCTCTACAATATTTGTTATTCTTCCATGTTAAAAATAGCTAGCTTCTGTTGCTTTCATTTGCTCTTTGGACTTGCAAGTAAATCAATTATAGGGAACAGTTAGAACCCTTAGAACGCTGGGTAATTTTCTGAGAGTGGATTTTTGTGCCATCTGCTTTCCAAAACCTTTAATGTCTGCTTAATTTTGTTGAGAAAAGATACTCAGAGAAGCTAACAGGTAAGATCACAGGCCAGCTGCCAATTTACTTGGTGGCTGGCCTAGATCTAATCTGTTTGCATAAGCATGAAGTCAGTTCTAGCACTATAAGGATTAAGGCATTTAAGTCCCACCAGGTATAAAGTTAAAGAAACCTATTGAATCTTAATTTCTAATTGAATAAGAAATTTTAGGGAAACGGGATAATCTGCCCTTTTGTGACAATAATAAGCAGCTGTGTTTGTTAAGTGAAATCATTCCCTTTTAAGAAATAAACCGTCTTTTGAACGAAAGAATTTGTTTGCGGTCTTTATGCATAACCATTTACCTCTGCACATGCTTAAAAGCTGTCAAGACACACAACAAAGTCATTATATTATACGAAAAGTAATGCTTCTTAAATATGCTTTTGATTAGACACCATAGTGACATTTGGTAAAATTACTCTCAGGTGTTGTTAGAATAAGTGTTGATAAACATGCATGTCTGAAAACAACAGCAGACCACAAATAACAAAAAATGAAATTTCAAGAGTAATCTATCCTTTGGTTTCTTATGTCTTCTATGATAAATGTGACAAAGGAAGGTCTTTAAAGGAGGAGATTAAAATCTATTAAACCACAAACTTGTAAAACATTCAGTAAATCTATTTTTTACTTTTAGCCTCTTATATTCTTATAGACTCAATCAAATTGTTCACCTGTAGCAGCAACTAAAGAAACTAATTTGAAAAAAAAGTTTGTGACAATCAAAATTCTCATCTTGTACATTTTGATAATACCATCAATATATCACGAGGAAATGTTCCTTAACATATATTAGCTCATACTAATAATCTACTGTTGCCTTTAATTTCGACCAGTCACAAAACTTCAAATGAGGAAATGGGCTTTTATATAGTCTATACCCAAAGTTACCTTTTATGGGGAGGAGGAAGGTTTTACAGTGTTATCTTTGGACAGGAAGTTTTGGATTAAAAACAACCACCTGAGGTTGAATTTAATGTATACCTTTTTTGAATAATCAATGGAATATCAATTTTCTACATCAGACAACTCGAATCAACTGGAAGAACAGTGATCCAGGGGTAGAGTATCAGCCTTAACAGAAACCAGGGTCTTGGGTTCAATTCCCTTGAGTAGTTGGGTCCACCCTGCAACCTTAATCTACACCAGTACCTGTACATTATGTCTTTCCAGTTAGCAGAATTGATTATGATTTACAAAAAGTTTTAGAATTTGCTTCAATACTGATGTTAGACAAATAAAATGGCTCCTGATTATTAAAGAGGGAATTTAAGAGAACCAATTATACCTGCAAGCAATAACTCTCTTCTGACATTAGTTTTATATCAACTATTTGATAAAATGAAACTTGTACATGTATGCACTTATTTGTGTCTAAATGAAAACAGCTAATGATAAGCAAATTCTTATACATTTGTTGCAAAATTCATAATAAAAATTCTGTTTTGATGGTAAAAGAGTCTTATAACGTCAAATAGGATAAGCAAGGATTATTGTTAAAGTTTTTGTTTGTAATTCTACTGTAGGGGTTTTAATATTGCATCACTATGAGTAAGCTGGCAGGTTTTAAAATGTGACGTGTTATTTAATCAGGCATAACCTGTCTATAACCCATTACTAAACGATAACAACATTTAACCACTTTGTTGCAGACAACTCTGGAAAACATTGTAGGAAAAGGAGAAATTGCTCAAAACGAGCAATTTCTCCTTTTCCTACAATGTTTTCTACACTATCAGAAGATTATTTTCCAATTTCGTCACAGTCTGAAATGTCGTCTGCAAACTCTTTCAATTTGGGGCAGTAAAAAGTTGAAAAAAATTGGCGTTTGGTAAAGGGTTAAAGGCAGGTGGTTAGATATTACAACTGATTCAGACAACTTACTGGGTTCTCTCACATATACATGAAGGATTACCAATTAACATGCAGTTGGGATATTCTGACATATTGCAAATTAGAAGCAACACAAAAGCAGGAATCAACATGATTGAGAATAATATTTCTTTGCCATTGAAAAATACCATGTGTGTTCATATGTATAACATCAGAGACAGACATTGAGACAAATCCTTTGTAACAAAATGAATATAGGTCTTCAGTTACTGTATCTGTTCTTATCCACTGATTTCCTAATGTTAAATCACTTTGACACATAATTGGAAGGTTAAGATTCAATTAAACACACATACATAAGAAGAAGAGTTATTAGGTGTAATACACATTCCTAGATGTAGAATTCTAAAAAATAATCAGTTTCCTCATGAATTCTTGAAAAACACTAACATTGTGACAAAAAAAATAAAGTGTACATTGTCCTTTTATAGCATCTATATTAAAAGATGAGTTAAACAGATGTATAAATGTGGGGTTTTATGGAATAATAGTTAAAACTGTCTGTTAAACCTAATTAAAATGTTCATGTGAGGCTGGGAGAACAAAGCGTATGAACACAGCAGACAAGCAATTTGTGAAGCTTGATTAGTCCAAAAAGAATCCAATTAAGACTGAGAATTTGTTCTCCGAAAAATGATTAGAATGTTACAGTCACTCCATATACATTTTCTAATGAAAGTTTTAAGCGATGGAGCGAGGATGTTTATTAAGATTTATGGCAGGCCTTGGTTCAGGATGTAGTCCTCCAAGCCTTTTCTTCTTGAAAATTCAATATTTAAAACATTTCTGAGATATATGTATACTCATTTAACCCTTGGAATGCTTGGTAATCTTCTAATATAGGTTTTTGTGTTGTCTGCTTTCCAAAGCCTTAAATATCTGCTTAATTTTGACGAGGAAAGATACTCAGAGTAACAAACAGTTTAAATCACAGGCCAGTTGCCAATTTACTTGGGGACTGACCTGTGATCTAACCTGTTTTAATAAGCATAAAGTCGGTTCCAGTAGTATAAGGGTTAAAATTAAAGATTTAGAACATTTATACATAATTTCTATGTGCATATTCATTTAAATGTATTTTGAGGGTTAAATGCAACTCTGCAGTACATGCTTCACATTAATTTTGTGATAGATATATTATAGACTTCCATTGCAACATGGATGTCTTGTAGCAAAACCTTTAACAAACCAATCCCACAAAAAGACAGATAAACAAACATCTTTCTTCTTGTCACAAAAGGTTCTACAAAATATCAGTAGAAATATTATCAATCCTACGCAATAACTGTTTTCTTCTTTTGTTTTCCAGTTAAATTGGTCTTAATCATATCCTAAATGTAAAGGTTTCTAAAAATTGGGGTAATTGTCTTTGGCAATGGTTCACATTTAGCCCACAGACATTTATTAACCCCTCCTGCAAAGATATCAATTGTAGGAGAAAACATCTAAACAAAAAGAGAATATGCAGATCACGATTGAACCCCTTTTACACCACAACGATTTCAATGCTTATCAATTAACTTACTGTAATTACTTAAGTTTCGTTTTCTCATTCATAACCAAGTTAGTCTTTATATAAGGGATAGTTCAATGGATTCCGTGCATGAGACTGATACATAATGATACATCTATTGTAGAACATGTGGGTGCCAAGAACATCTAAGGTCATCACAGACCTATAATACATTTTTGTTTGATTTCATGAGTCTAAATGCTACTTGTACCTCTAAGAAGTTTCCATGGAGACGTTAAAGATCATACCCAAACTATTCAACAGATATGTCATCAGAATTACAAATCACTCCAACTAGACACAGCCATTAAAGTAATGCACCACCACCTACAGGAAGCGGATTGTCAAACCTGACAGTGGTATGTCAACAGCTCCATTATTAAATTATTTTTTTCAAACAAAAGAGTTGAAATTATTGAGTTTTATTTCTGAGCACACTCGAAGTTCATCCTTAGCCACTTCTTTCAGAAATTCCTTCTTACAAGCAATTCAAAGGGTTCAGCGCAAGACTGTAGAAAGTTCTTCATGCTTGTGAAACACTTGCTATAGTCTTGCATTGAACCCTCGAATTTGACCTTCTATTGTAGCACGTTTTTTAAAACTTGAGAATTGACATCTGACATTGCTTTCAATTTGGACAAGTCATAAAATTCCACAAGCTTGAACAGGATAAAAGAATCCGCTTTGTCTGGAGTATTGGCACCAGTGTTAATGATGCCAAAGGAAGGAGTGAAATATGTCATACCTTCAACATTTTATGTGGCAGTGACAAATTGGAAGGCAGTCCTTACCACCATTTCCTCATGAAGCCTGAGTTTAAACACACCTTCAGCAGAAGCATACCGAAGAGTGCCTATGTGCACTTTTTTGGAAATTTACTAAATGTGTTCATATGCATGTATTTACATGTATTGTCCATGTTTCATGTTTTATGTTGTAATGCCAATGAACCCCTCAACCTGAAGTTTTAATGTCATGAAATAAACTTCTGTTCTGTTTTGTTATCCCTTGCAGGACATTTATTTATAATCATAGGATCAGGAGGTAGAAAACTCAACAATAATCATGACAAAAGAATTTGCTCGTAACAAGGAAATTACTCTTGGTCGATATGGTTTATTCTTCTGCTGGCTGCAGTTGTTTTGATTTTGGACCAATCCAAATCCGAGGTATTGGGTTGACCCATTACCCAATAATAATGACATTTGACCAGACATTTGATGCAGACGACTCTGGAAAACATTGTGGGAAAAGTGAAAATTACTTGTCAAGGGCAATTTCTCCTTTTCCCACAATGTTTTCTGCCCTATCAGATGACTTCATTTCAATTTCATCACATGTTAAAATGTTGTCTGCAATCTCTTTCAATTTGGACAGTGGAAAATTTTGCGTTTGGTAAAGGGTTAAGACAATGATTGATGGAGGTCAGCCATTGACAGTCAGAGAAATAAAACATGGTCAAAATAACCTTTGATTGGGTAAATCATTCCCAAGAAGGCTCTGATGGCTCAGCGCAATACATTAGTAAGTGCTTCACACATGTGAAGCACTTACTAATGTATAGCGCTGAAGTCTTGTCCTTAGGACCACTTTGACGCACTGCTGGCTTTAACCCATGCTTTATATGGATGTTAGTAACACGGTGTTACATCTAACATTCGCAGTTGAAGACCAACTGTTTTTGACATGCACGCCGATTGACTGCGATTTCTCTGCTTATTGTTAGACGTAACAAACACCATTGCAATGCATTGGATATTATATACCAACAGAACCAGAAAGTTGATGGTCAACTCATGCAGAGTACACAATGTGCCTATCATTGGCAAAAGTAGATGAAAAAAGCAAGAATATTTAAGAACGGCCATCTTGTTCGGACATAAGAGCGTAAACATTGGTCATGCCATTCCCCCGCCTCATCTTTTAGATTCCAATTGTAAAAAAGGAGAAAAGGATCCATAACTGGTTATAACGTTCCTTTTAACAAAATTTTAATTCAATTTAAAACTTGTCTATATCAAGGAGAAATCTTTAAGGGTAGATGGTTATGCAGTGCTCTTTATTTGTATAAGGAAATATATGCCTATATGTATAGTACATGTAACTTGAAACATTTAAATATTTAACTTCCTATAGGCCATTTTATTTCTGATAATTATACTGCCTATCATCACAAGTCACATTGACATGAATCAAAAATAAGTCTGTGGGAACTGGTGATACTGGCTGCCAGCTTCATGCTAAAATACTATTTTAACAGAGAATAAGTGGGTAACAATCTATTTAACCCTTTACCAAAAGCCAAATTTTTTACTGTACAAAATTAAAACAGTTTGCAGATGACATTTCACAATGTGATGAAATTGGAAAATAATCTTCTGATAGAGTAGAAACATTGTGGGAAAAGGAGAAATTGCTCGTCACGAGCAATTTCTCCTTTTCCCACAATATTTTCAAGAGTTGTCTATAACAAAGTGGGTAAATGTGGTTATTGTTTGGTAATGGGTTAACTGGTTCTCCACTAGTTTCTTCAAATTTGATTCTCCCACAAAAAAAGACATTGGAACCAATAAACAGAGGCAGTGGTGGCAAAGATAGGTTATACAGTATAAGCATGCTTGCATATGCATGTGTCAATGCAGGTTTGTGCATGAGTGAATAATGTTTGAACCCTTTATAGTGCTGGAACTGACTTCATGCTTATGCAAACAGGTTAATTCCAGGCCAGCTGCCAAGGAAATTGGCAGCTGGCCTGTGATCTAACCTGTTTGCTACTCTTTGTATCTTTCCTCATCATAATCAAGGCGATATTGAAGGTTTTGAAAAGTAGACGACACAAAAATCTATAAAAATTACCCAGCATTCTAAGGTTTAATCTCATTATAGTCAATTGGCCTTCCAATTCATTCACTAAACTTGTTACAAATGATCATCAATTAAACTTGGTCAGCTGAATAAATTTGGGATGTGATAACTTTGAACATTGTTCTATCACAATAACAAATCAATCATGCTTGATTTTGCGCCTTGACTTCTATAGAATGTTTAATCAGCTAATACCCATTAACGTACCAATAAAAATGTATATAATTATGTATGCTTAAACTGCATGATCAACACAAATTGACACATAATAGATTATTAATGCTTTTCTCACATTTCTTGCCGAGATATACTGTAATGACAAAATTATTTACCCTTTACCAAACGCCAAATTTTTCGACGGTCCCAAATTGAATAAGATTGCAGACGACATTTCAAAATGTGATGAAATTGAACAATAATCTTCTTATAGGGCAGAAAACATTTTGGGAAAAGGAGAAATTGCATGTTAAGGGCAATTTCTCCCTTTCCCACAATGATTTCCATAGTTGTCATCAACAAACTGGTCAAATGTTATTATTGTTCAGTAATGGGTCAAGGCCTTTGAAATCTTGGTCGATCATACAACACAAGTTTTCTGTGGTGAAAGTCAGGTTTAATTTAATTTATGTGTCTGGGGCAGCAGGGTTCTGTTTTACTAAACATTTTACTTGTGTAAGATTAAAACAACCTTCCATTATTTCAATATTGGGCTGGGCAATATTGAAAAGTAGCACATGGCCCTTATATGGAAATGTGAATGGAAATTAATGATCTTTAGGGGGCATATGCAGGAGGTTACAGCCAATTAACCTCTGGATGATCACCAACTGGACAATTCCATACATTTGTGCCAAGTAGGTCAATTCCACACTGTTAAAATGAAATGGTCATAAAAAGTTTTTTCTCAAGAATCTGTATTAAAAAAGTATCAAATCTATATTTTCAAACCAATACCTATAAAAATGAAGTAAATAACACAATATCTACATTATAAAAGATAAAATGCATATCTTCTTTGCATAAATAAGTTTTTTATCAAATAGTTGACAATGACCCAGTGGATAATTGTCCCAGTGGGTAATCCTTCCAGTGGAAAATTGTCCCAGTTGAGAATCGTCCCAGTGGAAATCGTACCAGTGGAGAATTGTCCATGTTGAGGATCGTCCCAGTGGAAAATCGTCCCAGTGGAGAATTGTCCCAGTGGAGAATCATCCCAGTGGAGAATCGTCCCAGTTGAATATTGTCCCAGTGGAGAATCGTCCCAGTTGAGAATCGTTCCAGTGGAGAATTGTCCAAGTGGAGAATTGTCCCAGTGGAGAATCATCCAAGTTGAGAATCATCCCAGTGGAGAATCGTCCCAGTGGAGAATTGTCCCAGTTGAGAATCGTCCCAGTGGAGAATTGTCCCAGTGGAGAATCATCCCAGTGGAGAATCGTCCCAGTGAAGAATCGTCCAAGTTGGGAATTGTCCCAGTGGGTAATTGTCCTAGTGGGAATTTGTCCTATACTCATATCAAGGAACTGGGGGTCACTATATAAGTTTGGGGTCAAGGTTCACCATCAGTGTGTTTCATAAAACAGGAACCTTTTTTTCATGGAAAGGCCGCCCCATACTGTAAGGGGATATCATTGAACTTCTACCGCCCTTTGTTTATACATGGAAGAACTGGGGTCAGGCCTAATTCATAGTAGTAATACAATTCAATAGTTCATAATGATTGAGTAGGCACACATGTATGTACTCCATACCGACTTTAAACCCAGACAGACCAATTAGTAAGTACTACATTAGCCCTGTACCCTATTGTGGATTTGTGACTGGTACAAGTAGGTCCAGCCAGAGATGGCCAATCTCTATGGCAGACTTGTAAGGTGTTTTAACCCATTACCAAACAATAATGACATACGACCAGTTTGTTGCAGACGACTCTGGAAAACATTGTGGGAAAAGGAGTAATTGCTCTTAACGAGCAATTACTCCTTTTCCCACATGTTTTCTGCCCTGTCCAAAGATTCTTTTTCAATTTCTATAAACTAGAAATGAACTAGAAACTAAGCCTAATACCATGCTTCTTATTGTTTTCTGTTTATGAAATGAAATTGGGTAGAAATCATACATATTAGGGTTTAGTGCAATATAAAAGTAAATGCTTCACATATGTGAATAACTTACTTTAGGTATAGATCGAACCGTCAATAAATGACAAAATGAGAATTGACTTGTGATTATAATATTTCCTATATTCTCTCTTGTCCCATTAACCAGTCGGTTGTTAGAGATACAGACATACCTTTATCTAGCCAATAAATCAAACCGCAGATTAAATGACCCCGAAATTAGCTTACACAATTAAATCTAAACAATTACAGATCCAACGGTGGGAAACACAATCTGTGCAATAATCGAAAATCTACCTTAACCCATAGCCAAATAATAACGACATTTAACCAGTTTGTTGCAGACAACTCTGAAAAACATTGTGGGAAGAGGAGAAATTGCTCTTAACGAGCAATTTCTCCTTTTCCCAGAATGTTTTCTTTTTTGTCAGCAAATAATTTTTCAATTTCGTCACATTTTGAAATGTTGTCTGCAAACTCTTTCAATTTGGGACAGTTGACGATTAGGCTTTTGGTAAAGGGTTAAATAGATCACACCTTGAGATTGAAAATTACCAACACGCTTTATTCACATAAGGGCTTTCAATTAATTTCTGTTTATTTTTATTTTTGGAAGCCATTGATTCTGGGTAAGGTATTTGCCCCCAGACTAAGAGGGATGTAGGCTGTAAGCCAGGGTCAGCATGCAAGTGGCCTATCATTAATTTACATTAACCCTTTACAAAATGCCAAATTTCCAACTGTCCCAAATTGAAAGAGTTTCCATACGACATTTCAAAATGCGATGAAATTGGTAAAAAATCTTCAGATAGGGAAGAAAACATTGTAGGAAAAGGAGAAATTGCTTGTCACAAGCAATTTCTCCCTTTCCTACAATGTTTTCCAGAGTTGTCTGCAACAAAGTGGTAAAATATCATTATTGTTTGATAAAGGGTTAATTAAACATGAGAAGTGTTCATGTTTCTCAGAAGCACACTAAGTGATCGAAAGAATTTTTTCATGATCTTCTTAGAACATAGGCTCAAAATCAACTTTGTATGAAATCAATCATTATTGTACATTCCTCCATCATCAAAGAGTTAGTAGAATGTCTTAATTATAAGGAGCATTACAGCAATTTGTCACAATGGTTTTAAAAGACCTCTACAGCAGATGTGACAGCGAGATATTATGATGTAACTGATTCATGTAGCAAATGTTAAATTTTCGACTATCCCAAATTGAATGAGTTTGCAGATGACATTTTATAATTTCAAAATTGGTTAACCTATTACCAAACAATAATGACACTTGACAAGTTTGTTGCATATGACTCTGGAAAACATTGTGGAAAAAGGAGAAATAGCTCAAGACGAGCAATTTCTCCTTTTCCCACAATGCTTTCGGCCCTATCAGAAGAATATTTCTCAATTTTATCACATTTTGAAATATCATCTGCAAACTCTTTCCATTTGGGACTGTCTAAAATTAGACGTCTGGTAAAGGGTTAGGTCATCTGCTACATATGTATTGCCATGAGCTTTCATGACGAAGTCTCCAACATGCACGAAATGCATTCACTCTTGCAAATTAATGTTTTTTCTTGTTATTGTGTGAAGATTTCATAGACAAAGACAAGCTTTTGTTTACTCTTACACCATTTTCGTGCATTTGAATAACAGAATTGAGATGGAAAGACAAGATAATGCTTTACAAAGGTAGCTCTTTTTGTTCTTTCGGGGTAATTTCTATTTGTGAACAATAGCACAGACAGTCAAAATTACCAAACTTATCTATGGAAAACTAAGCTGCATAACAAATATGGTCCAAATTGAAAGGAACCGCAGACGACAGTCACAAAGTATGAAAATTAATGTTTTCTCATTGATTTTGGGTAGAAACCATTGAGACCGTATGCATAAGAAGAAATTGTTTGTCAACATCAGGTTCCTTTTTCTGTCATAAATGCTTCTTATCAAATCCACCTTTAAATATGAATATATATGTACTAAGCAGTACATAAACATAAGAAATGCTGTGAGAAAGAGAGAATTTGCCAATGAATTTCATATGTCGTCTGCTGAAAGGTGTCTCGATATAGCGATTGTAAGGGGTCCCATTGTAGCTTTGGGAAAGGTGTGAAACCCTATGGAAAGTAACGTGCACGGTTAATGTGTAATATGTCACGACACCTACCTATCTTGTTCTGCTGCTGAATCCGTCGTCTGCGCCGCTCGTTTCATTTTCAAATTTTCGTCCTGTAAGTGACGAACTGTGTTTTCCAGCGTTTCGATTTTCTGCGACTGCATTAGAATTAATCCATCCCTTTCACGAATCATTTCCCACAGTCCCTCCACGCCTATGGACCCGAGGGGTGGGGCTTTTGGTAAACTAGACATAATTGTCGTCTGCCGGCTAGTAACAAAACAAAAATGAACACAGTTAACATAAACACACAGCCGCCATATTGCGTAAATTAGACGCTGCCTCTATATGCGTGTATTTCCCGTTTCGTTTTCGAGAACTGGGTCGTGGATCGATAAAGCAGCATTTCACATGCTCTAGCAGCACTACTGGTGTTTGTATTATTCCGAGAACACTCCGATATAGAATGATATTCCTACCACTTGGCCGTATACACGTACATATAACTGTCAAAAACGTCGAACGTTTTGAAAGCCTGTGTAAGTTGAAAGCTCGTGTAACTTGTGTGACTGACGTCACGTTATCAGGTGTCACCAGGTAGATGGGGGAATACCTGTATTGATTTAAATTTAGTAACACTGACTAACGTTAAAGGTACACACTCACAATCCATCGCATTGATAGTGAATCGATTACACTGACAGACGTTAACTGTGTCTGTCATGTTTTAAGCATGTCAAAGACATTATAAATATTAGGTCCAAATTCATTAGGTCCAAAGAGCTAAGTAATAAACATTGCCTCTTTGAACATGTGTATTATGTTTGTGAACAATACAACATGTTTATGAAAAAGTCGTTGGAGATAGTAGTCCTGGGGTAATGTGTTGGTCTTTGGACGCGACGGTTCGACTCCCAAGAGAAGCTTGTGTCATTTCGTGCTTTTATCTATGTCACTATTTTGATTAACCCACACCCAGCGTGAGTATATGTATCAAGGTAACAAAACAGGATTAATCTACTTTGTAAGATGCAAAATAATTATATACGTTTCATTGTACTTAGAGACGTGAGAATTGTATCTAATTCGACCATAGGCCTAGATTTTAGAATTTGCTATTTATAAATAGTTACCGTGACACAAGTTTTTCAATGACATTTATTGTTGCCTTTAGTACAAACGTATGACTGTACGGTAATGAGAGTCTGCTCGGGTGCAATGACTTTTTGCATTTAATTATGACCCCTTGTGTTTCTTCTTTGTTCTTCAGCATCATAAATATTTTGCATGTGTTTATCGATTGCGCGAAAAAGTCCGATAAGTACCCACTAAATTGCTTCAGAGAATTCATAAATGTGTTGTGCCCGAGAGGCACGAGGTTGAGAGTTTCCACCGTCACCGCTGGCTCCACGTGGAAGTGTCCTTTCGCCAATCGGCACTTCTCGGGTATTTCCGTGAGCTGAGAAATGGTTTCATTGGATAAACCCGATGTGTTCAGATTGTCCTTTCGGAAGAGATTTCGGAACCCAGCATAGTACTGGTAAAGTCCACGAAAGATTGACTGAAAGAATATTTGCATGGTGTTACCCTTATTCAAAAGAAAATTAGCTTGGTAAAACGTGAAAGAAAATAAAAGTTGAATTTCTTATATACTGAATGATGCAACTGGTCTTTTAGAAAGCAACTGCAGACGGCTCTTGTAATACCACAATAATAACCATGTTCGTCTGCAATATTGCATTGAAACAATTGTGTCAAAGTGAGTAATTGCTCAACATGATGATTCAGATTCTATTACAATATAAAAGAATCCGATATGGTTTGTAACTGGTCTGTATAAAAAACAACAGCTGTCGACAAAAAGTGACATGGGTTGAAAGCGCTTTCTTCTGATATTCTGTAGAAATAAAAGTTAAAAAGGATATATTTCTCCCTTTGTAAGCAATTTATGTCTTTGAATAAATCATTTCCGCCTGGCTGGTGACTTGTATTTCAAGATGTCTTCATAAAACATAAGTTCATTTCTTGCGTACTTATCAGCTAAATATATACTTCAAATGCAGATCCCGGAATGAAAGTTTCTCAAGTGCTTTATTGTTACATTTTCAAGTTTTTTAAGAAAACGATCGAAATTTCCTGGTTAACCTTCCTTGAGTCCTCTCAACTACATGTTAGAATGCACTTAAGCGTTTTACACTCAACCAGCAGTTTTACTAAGCTCTTGACGCTATGAATTTGCTCAAGTTCAAAACAACCTTTCCCCTTATTTCAATATTTGGTTAAGCAATATTGTAAAGTAAAACATCATTGGAATCGTCTCTCCGAGACGCTTCCATGACGTGTCACATTGCAATCTTGAACCTAAAATTAAGATACCATCCATGGTTATCAGTTTTGACTAAACGCAGCTATGTTGCCTAAGTTGCTTAGTAAAACGGAAGTCTAAATAAAAGGCGTATTCCCTTAGACAATAACTTTATTATTTCTCATAACTCATCGGACTTTTTCGAGCGCTTTTCTAATAATATTTTACGTTCATTATTCCAATATACGCCTTTTCTACGCCACTTATGTGTGTGTGTGTGTGTGTGTGTGTGTGTGTGGGGGGGGTATGGAGAGCATGTCACCTTCTCCTCCTAAAGGCGTCAACAAGTTTATGCCATTTAAGATACGCCATTGAATGACCCTACCCTTATGAGTATCCGAAATAATTGGTATAGAAACAATAAAGAAGTTAGCACCTCCAATTTTAGACCTATGTGGTCTTTTGGTTGAAATTGACCCCTTTCCTGCGTTGGTTCAAATCTCGGTAGGTGCAAGTTTGTATATACATGTATTCCATTGCGTTAGTTCACCACTGACTAACAGAATGACGATGGTTCTACCCGACTTGGCCAGCCCTCGTAGGTGGTTAAGCTTGTGGCATTCCATCATCCATATTGATCGAGTCGGCTATTGCAATATCGCCAAAACATTGTAGCCCAAAATAAATTAATAACGAGCAAACTGTGTCAGCAGAATTTCATTTATATTACCACTTTCCCGGACTTCAATAGTACTTTTCAGGGCTCTGCAGTGTCATGGCCAAGTACACACCCACTAAATCTCTTGAAAGTGCTACAAGTCAAGCTTGAACCTACACCTTAACCACCAGACCAAGCAGGACCCGATCTTTTACATGACATTCAGTTTTCGAAGTTTGAAACCAATAGCTTTGATACAGTTGTACCATACTACTAATACTATGCTTAAAACCCAAATTTTAAAAGAGGCAATGATTCTGTTTAAAGGCAACACAGAGCTAAGTAACTTTTCAGTCCCTACATTTGAGTAAAAGTATGTAAGGTAAGCAAGATGCTAGCATAAAAAGCGCTTTCTATTTTCAAAATAAACATAACCTAGTAAATAGAACAACATCAAAACTGTTTTATCTTTTATTCATAAATATTTGATAAATTCAACACTGCTGAATTAATATAAAAATGCAAACGTAAATAAATAAACCAATGATCAGATTTCTAGTCAAAAATAAAAAATGAGATAGACCCTTTTATTTGTCATGTTCATCTGTAAAGTTTTTGATTCCTTAATATTTGGTTTCCTGTAAAAAATTTGATTCCTCAAAGTTTGATTCACTGTAGTCACTCTGATTCCCTAGTGATTAATTCCGTATAAAAATTGTTCAATGTTTGGTTCCCAGTATGTTCATGAACTCCCATATGTTTGATTCCCTGCATAAACTTAAAACATCTGATATTTTGTTCCAAGTCCAAACATTTAATCCCAATATTTGACTCTGTAAAAAGTCTGAAATTTAATTCCCTTTTAAACACTGGCTCCCAATATGAACTTGAGCTATCAGACATTTGGTTCCCAGTAGAATCTTGGATTCCAAAATGTTTGGATCTAGTAAAACTAGA
Organism: Cerastoderma edule; assembly: GCA_947846245.1. NCBI lineage: Eukaryota > Metazoa > Mollusca > Bivalvia > Cardiida > Cardiidae > Cerastoderma > Cerastoderma edule. The sequence continues at coordinate 18,950,956 of OX401413.1, forward strand.
ATGTACTTAACCCTTTACCAAACGCCAAATCTTTGACTGTTCCAAATTGAAAGAGTTAGCAGACAACATTTCAAAATGTGATGAAATTGAAAAAAAGACCTTCAGATAGTGCAGAAAACATGGTGGGAAAAGGAGAAATTGCTTGTTAAGAGTAATCTCTCGTTTTCCCACCATGTCTTCCAAATTAGTCTTCAACAAACTGGTCAAATGTCAATATTGTTTGGTAATGGGTTTATACATTTATCACATTTTTCCTGTCATTCTGTTATATCCTCTGGTATAATCACATCACCATGTTTAACTGTTATAAATGTGTTTGTCGGCAAGTTGTGTTCCTTCAGAAGTTCCGCAATCTTCTGTTTCGGTTCCAAGTAGGGCTGAAAGGTGGACAAAGAAAAACTTTTTGTTAAAATCCTTATTTTATCTGGCTGGTGTTTTGAAATTGGTAAAATGAACACTACTGAAAAAACATTTCAGGTTGTCCAAATAACCATTAATCACAAATAAAGCTTATTGATTTGAAGGTGAAAAGGTATCCGATATACAGTTACTAAATATACAGTTACTAAAATACATAAAAAGAAGCAATTTATATCTTTTAAGCAGGGGAGATGATCCTAAATGGATTCAAAATCTATTCATTTGTTGCAGTTGCTTCCCTTCACATATCCTATTGTAATAATCATATGACCTATTCCTAATGTGGGGAATTCGTGACTGGTCCAAATTCAAAACAAAATTGGATTCCATAAATTGAAATCGTTTTGCCAAAGTGGTTGTTACAATGTTTAGCAGCAGATACATCAAACTGATGTTTGATAGAGTAAAGGATAAACCCATTTTCTTAATAACCGTTAAAATACTAAAAGACTGACATACAACAATAACATGGATATCATCCTAAATAAAAGTACAATATTGTAATGTGAAAAATTATTTAAATATTGAAATAAGAGAAACTTTGTTTTGAACTTAGGCTGGTTGCTTAGCATAAAATGTTTAGTAAGACATGCTGGTACCCTGAACCTGTAGATCAAGGATTGCATTATTGATTCAAATCTTCTGTCATAGGTTGTTATATCTTAAGTAAGGGTCTTTAAATTGGATATCTCAATAGAAGCACTATATTGTGAAAAAATAGACAACTATAAATCATTCAATAGAATGGACACTGGTCTAGGGTTAGAGTGCTGGCCTCGGGACAAGACAGTTGAGGACTTGAATCCAGAAATAGAGGGATCTGTCTTGTGACCTTTCATTAATCCATGTTTGGCATGAGAACTGTTTATATATCCATGAAGCAGCAAAGGCAGTGAGTTATCTAAGTTGTAGGACCTTAGGTGCGTTTTTCACGTCAAGATATGCTGTAAAATAAATAAGTTTAAACAAATAGAATTCACATTGGACTCTATACCTCTCTTGAAAGTGTAAATGTACCCCAATGGATTCCCACTGACTGTTTAGATTTGATATCTTGGTGTATCAATAACGCCTCTTCTGGGTTGACATGCTGGGGCTTGAGGAAAAACCTGTAAAAAAACAAAAAATGCAGAATTACAGTAAACCCTGGGTTTGATGAGTGGATGATGAAAAACATTAACCCTTTTATTCATTTTGACCAACATTTGTATGAGTAAATCACTTTAGAAACAACTGTCATATAACAATAAATTACTCACCACAATAATACTTATCATGGCTTCTACCCAATATCATGTTTTATATATATTTTTTATGATTGTTGCCATCATTTAGAGTCAGGCATCACAACATAACTGAAATAGTGTTGATGTAATGCAAAACCCCATATAGATAAATAAATCATTTCAGATAAAAAAAATCATTGATGATGGTTTTTTATAAAGACTTTGCAAGAGAATGTTTGGTAAATTGTTGAAGGTATAAATGTGAGCTTTTACTTCTGTATGGTACAAACAGTTTATTTGCCAGAATATAAAGAAATCAACAACTTACTTAAAAGGTTATAATGTGGATTTTTGGCAAGACTATAGTAAACATCTTCACAAACAAGAAGCACTCACTATAGTCTTGCATTGATTTTTTATATGGGTTTTACATCACATCAACATTATTTCAGTTATGTAGCGATGCCCGACTCTTAATGATGGAGGAAGACCCCATACTCAACTGCCAATAGGGGCTGGTTAAGGTGGGTAGAACCATCGGCATTCCGTAAGTCAGTCGGGAGACTGCCTCTCATGAAAATCCATATCCCTCTCAGAGTCTTGCATTGAACTCCACTATCAAAGAAATCTATAATGTCTGGTGACAATTTGATAAAAGATCAGATACATTGTGCACTTCCATTTGTAGGCTGGTGACTATTTGATAAAAGATCAAATGCACTGTGCACTTCCATTTGTAGGCTGGTGACTATTTGATAAAAGATGAGATACAATGTGCACTTCCATTTGTAGGCTGGTGACTATTTGATAAAAGATCAGATACATTGTGCACTTCCATTTGTAGGCTGGTGACTATTTGATAAAAGATCAGATACATTGTGCACTTCCATTTGTAGGCTGGTGACTATTTGATAAAAGATCAGATGCACTGTGCACTTCCATTTGTAGGCTGGTGACTATTTGATAAAAAATAGAAGAATATGGGTACCTGGGTTCATATGCTCCTATAGGGATAGCAGCCAAGGAAAAAGGTCCATATTTCTGACCAATCTGTTTGAATGCCCGGCAATAACCTGTGTCCCCCGCGAAGTAAAAATTGTGCTCTGGTCCATTCACCACCCAGCTGCTCCATAATGCCTGTAAAAAACCATTAGAGCATAACAAAGACCTAATAAATATGTTTTTAAGGTCTCTGACCATAGGCCTTAGGAAGCTCTTATTATATTCTAGCATAGTACCATTGATATAAAAGCAGATCTTTAATAATACAAGTACTCATAAGAATTGTCTCTACTTTTCATAACTTCATGATACATAATACTTTTCATTTAAAACCATAAAAAAAATACATAAAGTCTACTTGCAATCAATGTGACAATGAACAATTTTCCTATTTCCTAAAGATTTCAAATAGCATGGGCTGAAAAGGAACTAAAAATCTTTTAAATAAGGGGATGCTGAATTACAATGCTGGAAATCAGGTGTTTATAAATGATTAATACAAGTGGAAAATAATTGTTTTTCAATACTGAACGAATTCTGTCTTTACCTCAATGAATGATAATGATATTAACCCTCATTTTGTTGTAATTGATTAATCTTCTTTGAAGATAGGAAATCATGCCTCCATTAACCCTTAGAATGCTGGGTAATTTTCTAAAAATATATCTTTGTGTCTTCTGCTTTCAAATACCTTTAATATATGATTAATTTTGTTGTTAATTTTGGAAAGATACTCAGAGAAGCAAACAGGTTAGATCACAGGCCAGCCTCCAAGTAAATTTGCAGCTGGCCTGGATCTTACCTGTTTGCATAAACCTGAAGTCGGTTCCAGCACTTGATTGCACCCACCTTGTTTGTATCCGTGGCTGTCCGTCTACACCAATGCTGACAAGGTGTTGACGCAACAGTGAACTTTTTACCATCTTTCTCTAGTACACTCTCCTGCCACCAAGTCATTTCTACAACTTTCTTACAGCCCGCTCCTTTCATCCAACCTGCCTGACCCTCCGCCACAAACCATGTCAATGAATCCCCAAATGTTCTATTCAAATCTTTGACAGCCTCACGATCTAGATGGTCATAGTGGTTATGACTAATAATCACAGCATCAATTGGAGGGAGGCTCTTCACCTGACATGGGGGCTTGCGAAAACGTTTAGGCCCTATCCAGCCCATGGGCCCGCATCGGTCACTGAATACGGGGTCCGTGATGAGGGTCAGTCCATCAAACTGGACAAGGATAGAAGCATGACCAATCCACATCATCTGGACTTTGTCCTGAGGTGGGTTCTCGAGTTTATCATTGTCTGGTGTCACAATCGGCAAGGCTTCTTCAAGCTCCTGTAGATATGTTAAAGAAAGATTGTCAGAATCAAATGACAGGTTTATTGAGCGTTTCTTTTTAACCCATTACCAATAAATAACGACATCTGACCAGTCTTATGATAACGACTCTGGAAAACATTGTAGGGAAAGGAGAAATTGCTCTGAACAAGCAATTATTCCTTTTCCCACAATGTTTTCTACCCTATCAGAAGCCGGGAAGAACCATATGATTTTTATAAGTCAGTTATGTGACTACCATAAGGGCTGGCAAAGGCAGTTAGAACCAATGGTAATCAATCAGTCAACCAGGAAGCCCACTTGTTAAATCGTGAAGAGGGTTTATTCCTGACTGTCATTTCTGATGAAGGGGCTTTCTTTTGAAGATGCTTAGTTCCATACAAAACAAATCTATTAGTTTTTCCATCAAAATGATATAACAAATTTTGAAGAAAAACTGATGAAATAAGTTTCCTCGTAAAAGCAATCTTTCGCCACACAAACAGGGTCCTGTACTGCAGATTTCATGTTTATCCTCTATCCTTTCTTAGGGAAAAAACAAATTCCTCACAATGAAGATTTCTGACCATTTATCCCCCATGTTAGAATTAGCCAGGAAACAACAATGAAGGACAAGTAGATCTAATGTGTGTGATATTTATTCAAACATAAAGATATACATATATAATAAATAGTTTTTATTGTTACTGTTACTAACAATATATAAGCTAATAGAATATATATAAGGTTAAAGAAAATTTGTTCACGCCATACTTTACTTTGCTAGTTCTTCAAGCTTATAAATGTTAAGGATGTTCACCATATTTTAAATTTCCGCCTCTTTATTGAACACCGGAAGTAAACAAGCACGTGCTTAAGTTATATAAATTCTAAAAATAGAACATGGAAATCCAACTCAACATGAATCAATCCAACACACATGTTATTGAATACCCTGTTTCGTACCATAACATGGAAAATATATATATATATAGCTTTATTGCCTCCATTTTCTGAAGATTTACATAGGTATACATACATATTAAACAAATACATTTTCAAAAGTATACATAAGAGTCAAACACATACAAAGTGAGAGGAACAAGATAAAGAGCAATAAGGGTGAAATGAAGAGAAAGCAATGCAAATAAGAGAGAAAACATGAACAGTCACTGTTACTACATGTACGTGTACATGGGTCAGAGTGCATCATTTAGTTAAGCATATACATCTTTAAGAAATTGTCCACATATCATCATAAATAAAGGGTAGCCTACAGTTCTAGATCTAAGTGGCACATTAGTCTATTGTCCATTTTTCCAAGCATGTAGGTAACAAGTTCGAGTCTCGGAAGTTGCATCAGTAAGTCGCCAAGATTGTCAATTAATGAGTTGAGGGTAATGTATAAACTATTATGAAGTCTATCTCTTTCAACATTTGGGCACTCGTATATTAAATGTTCGGCTTCCCATTGGTACACGTGCAGACATCGCGGACACACTAGCGGTTGAACTGGTAGCTGTTTACAACAGATGGAGGCTAAATGTTTCATTAAGGGCAGCGAGATTGGGTGCTTTTTGGCAACTCTCCAGATGTTTGCTTCACAAAGGCGTAGATGACATTGCCGAAATATGAGGAAATCGTCAGAACTGTTTATCCTTTCTGTCCATAATGCCTCTTCGTGTTTGGTTATTGATGTTTGACAGAGTCTTTTCCATGTAGTTTTATGCGGGAACACGCCTGATCTTTTAAAGGCTGTTAGGTAGGGCATCAGACTGTATTTCTCAAGGATTCGTAGTATGTCGGGGATGAGCCCATGCTGTTGTTTGCTGAACGTTTCGTACTGGTAAAGTCGTAAAAGAAACACTTTATGACAGAGGAATCTAGCAGACGACCGACACAGTATACCCAGAAAAAACAGTTTTTGAAGGTCGATAAATGCTTGCAGTGATGAGACTCCAGCAAGCCCTAAAACCATATCCGACCGTGTAAGATGTGGAAGCCCTTGGGCCCTCTTCAAACAGAAGTGATGTGCTGTCTCTAGTTTTTTCATGTTGGATTCTGAGATATCATTCCACAACTCACAACCAAAGAGAGCTCGAGGGAGGACACATGACCGATATAGTTTTATTGTTGTACACGGGTTAGGACCGGCACTTCCGCTAACTAAGTTCGTGACTGACATAAATTGGCCTCTTATCAGTTGCTGTACTCTATCAATGTTGCTAGGTTGCTTTCCAGATGAAGATTGAATGATTCCTAGATGTCTGTAAGAGTTCACTTCAGAAATCACTGATGTTCCGTACACGAATGGAATTTGTCCGCTTGTTGGTTTACTTTTACGGTTTAGAATCGAAGCAGCACACTTAGAGGGGTTGTAAACGTAACGCCATCTACATGCGTACGCGTGGCAAATCTTCAGCAGCTCGTTGATGCCGTTACGCGACAGCGAGAGAAGCACTATGTCGTCAGCCTGTGTGGGTGCGGAGATCTTGATGTCGTTAACACACAGGCCATGAGAAGAGGCCTGTAGCGAATCCAGTAGATCGTTGATATAGACGGTGTAGTAGAACGGGGCACATATAGAGCCTTGGCGGGTCCCCTGTTCGATCCTGAAGCTGGCCGAAATGTGTCCATTTTGGAGAACACGACTTGAGCAGTCTAGAAAAGAGTTCGATATAATTCGTAGCATTTTCCCCGTTATTCCAAGGTTATGTAGTTTAAAGATGAGACCACGAGTCCAAACTAGATCAAATGCTGATTTAGCGTCCATGTAACAAGCATATAGTGGACTTCCTCTTTCCACACAGTAATCTCTAGCCTCTTGAACAATGAAGGACACCATTTTACAACTCTTTCGCTTTTGAAACCCATATTGCAAGTCATTTAGTTTGTCGATGAACATGTTGTCTTCAATGCGTTTCATTAATAACTTTTCAAAGAGTTTTGAGATTACCGGGAGAAGTGAAATAGCACGATAATTATTTGGGTCGCTAAGTGATTTTCCATTTCCCTTGTGTAAAGTAATAGTGAGACCTGATTTGAAATTCTTTGGTAGTTTTTCTTTGTGGAAAATGGCGTTAAACAGAATGCATAAGCATAATGACAGTTCTGGGCCACCATACTTTAAATGTTCGTAAGTGAGGTTATCGATGGATCCACTCTTGTTGTTGGGCAGGCTGTTTATAATGGATTGTATCTCCTCGACGTTTGTCTCGCTGCATAGGTTCGAGTCCATTGGCGCATCTGTTTGCGATAAATATTCGTCTACCTTCTTGTCAACATGAAGTTTAAACTCACTATCGAAATCACGACTTTCTTTGAACTTGTAAAGACCAGTGAAATGTTCCGCCCATCCATCTAAGATCCCCTCAAGGGATTTCTCCTTTTTGCCGTTAAACATCATTTCACAGCCCCGCTTTTTGTTTCGCGCCTTTTTAGAGTTAATCACTTTCCAAAAACGGTTCTGGTCTAATTCACAGTAGCCGTCGATCATTTGAAGTTCTGTTTTCTCAAATTCATGTGCTGCAGAACGAAGGTTTCTTCTGAAAGTGCGCTTTAGAGTCTTATATCTTTCTTGTTCGATGCTGTTCTCTAACTTTCCTGACCATTTCCATGCTAAGTGAGCATATTTTAGATCTTTATGCAGCTTCTTTAAGGTGGATGTCCAGTAAGGTTTTAAGAAAGGTCGATATTCACGTTTTGATAAGCACATTTCGGCTGCTGCCATTATACACGTTACTAGCGTAGAATAAGCCTCATCGATGTTTGAAAAGTCAATTTCCGCTGTGCGTAGAAGTCGTGATAGATCTCTTTTGTAGGCATTCGTTTTATGTGGATTGTTCCACTTGAACGAACGTCTCTGAAATGTTTCATGACCAGTGATTTTGTGTGTATCCAAGTCTATTTTAAGGTGAATGAACATAGGAAGATGACGAGACACATTAAGTGGTGCATCTTCATTGACTGAGCTTTTAATGATATAACCAGCTAACGCTGCATCAACTAGTATGTAGTCTATTTGTGTTGGATCCGTTCCAGTATACGGGTAAAAGGTCTGCGCTTGACCCGTGTAAGAAGCTGTTGTAGCCACAGAGATCATGTTTAGTGAGGAGCAAACGTTTGAGACGTATACGTCACGTGTACGATGGCTATCTATCAATCTGGCGTTAAAGTCCCCCATAACGACCACGTTGTTGTTGTCCGAGTATGTAGAGCAAAGATCGAAAAGTTGATCAACGGTACACTTGAATGTTTCTACACTATGATTAACAGAAGGGAGGTAAACCTGTATAACAACAATCGACAGTTCTTTGAGACACACTCGGATCGCGGCTATCCGATCGCTTCCAGTTTCTATGGTCTCAACACAATTGTCTATGCTGCGATGCCACATTAAAGCTACACCACCTTTACCGATATAACGCCCATTAAGGTTTGTCGGGTTAAAGCATGTAATGACGTGCGCATTGTAATTTGCATCAATTTGTCTTAATATGTCTGCGTTATGCGGCAGAAGCCAATGTTCAGATATTCCACATATACTGATGTTTTTTGAGTTTAGTTCACCAAGTAAATAAGGAATTGCAGTCATAATGCCCGTTGCGTTGTATGAGAGAAGACGTAGATCCATTATCCGTTAACATTGTTCTGGAACCGTTGAACATATTCCGATCGTCGAATCCAGGGACGACACGATATACCTTCAGGCCACTCTAGCTCGTTTTCGATGATAACAGCTTGATCGGCGTTTACCGCAATTTGAGCAACTTTGCAGTCGGTCCTGCCAGTGAGTAGGAATCTCACGTACTTGTAAGATATACCCATGTCGTATGTAAGAAAGTCTTCAAGGCCATTTTGATCACTCTCAGTATGAATACCGGTTAAAACGAAGGATTTCGTATTAAATTCTCGCGGGTTTGCTGCGCGAAAGCACCCTTTACGCCTACGAACTTGACGAAATTCGTCCTCTGGGCTGACATCATTTGTAATTAACGATTGTTTAGTGGCCGAATGCGTCCTGGTGTCATCAATCGAAGCAATGTGATTAACATTCAAGTTCGGTTGGTTCTCTGTGTTCGGCTCGTCAGGGATTTCAATGGTCATTTGTAACTGTTCGCGCGGAGCGGTGTTTTTTTCTAATGTCTGTCCTTCAGATTTTCGACCTTTTGTCGCTTTAACCAAATTTCGGTCGTCTGCTACATTGTTTGTGAGCTGCGTTTTTAGCGAGACAGTCAATTTTTCGAATGATTTGGAAATCGTTGATGACAGTGTTTCACAAACCTCTCCCATTTTTGAATTTAGTTCCTTATTTATTGACCCAACAGAATTCAAAACTAAAGTCTCTGTGTTTCTATTGGAATCGTTTATAGATTGAATCTGTGAATTCATATGTTTGATTTCTTTATCATGTTGAACCTTCCTCACAGAATTGTCCTTTACTTGTGAGATATCTTCAGTCAGGTTGAATCTCAGATCCTTGATGCTATTTTGACAGTTTCGCCTGTAACTATGTTCAGAATCATTTATTCTCTCAATGCAATTGGAATTATCTCTTACAGAGGTTTGGAGAGCGTTAATCTGATCTGCAAACGAGTTGCGTGATGACTCCAATCTTGAAACGGTAATAGATAGTTCTTTTAAACAGTCACCTAGTGTGTGAACACCTTGTTCTCTGCCGAGTGAACGTAGGTTTTCAGAAATGACGCTGGAACACTGCAGAAGATCTCTCTTTAATGTTTCAACCTCAGAGGATATCTTCTTACAGACTGACTGGATGCTTTCGTGGTTTTGCTGAGAGGATGTTTTTAGAGATAGAATGTCAGCCTGCATTTTAGCCAATGTTTCATTCAATAAAGGACTTTCACAAATACCTGATAAAGATTTCTGAGTTGTATTGTGCGACGAAGTCGATTGACATTTGCGGTAGAGCATATTTATATCTGGAATATTGTCATTCAAAAACTGGCTGATTTCGTAACAGTCTTTAGCGTAAGTCTCGGGTTTTCTACGAACGCGGAGAACACCTGTTGGACCGTTCATCTTTTCCGTTGATCTTTCGGAAAGCTGGTTTCTGTAGTGAGAGAGGACATCTTCGGACGAATTTGAAAGATCTAGGAGCGTTTGAATGTACAGGTCCTTTGGTAATCCCTGTAACTCGAGGTCTAGTCTATCTATGACTACCGAATCTACTCGATAAACAGATGCATGTTGACCACACGTTAGGCTGCTATTAAGTTCTTGTTCCAAAGGGGTTGAGTAACTCTTGCGTGGAATATTGGAATTATCTCCCCTGTCGTATGAGTCTGGCGAGTGGTTATCAGTAAAAACCGTTTTGAGCAGAGTAATTTCATCCTCCCCCTCGTTATCGAACGAATTGTTGTCGAAGAAACTGCGATGGCCGTTATTTACATGGGTGGACGCCATATTTAATTGTTTATCCGTCGTATAGAATAGACCATGCCTCGTAACAAGGCGTATGTACCGTTACGTCCACTTTGGTAGTGAATGAACAAGCTCAGAGTTCGAGACAAAAACGGGTTCCCCTGAGAAGTGTTCACAATATATCGCTATTTATACACAAAAAAATGAGAAATTGAATAACATAGGCAAGTGTATTTACCTCCAAACATCTCTACTTCACGTACAATTTGTCCAAAATAGCTCACAATAGCATCCACTTATATACAATCCCAATTATTATACCACAAAATCAAACTTTGTCCGTATTTAATCACTTTAAAACTGATATTTTCTGCGCGCAATTCACAACGCGTCAACACTATCCGCCATCTTGAACGACTTATCGGCTGATACTGTCAATGACAGAGCTATGGAGGTTTCAATGAGATGAGAAAGACCATTACAACTTATTGTCACAATGTTGGATGGTTTCATTTGTTTGTGATGAAGAGCCTTCATGCACCAATTTGAGGGTTTAGTGCAAGACTAGAGTAAATTTTCACGTGAAGCAGTTACTATAGTCAGAGACATAGATAACAGAGATTCTGTGCATAACTAAGTAATACGATTTATCATACTTCTTACGTTTAAAAGCTTATCAGACTGGTCAATGCTATATTTTCAATCACATTTATTAAAGCTTATCATGATTTATTACTAATACACTCGTACTAAGTTTGTCTAATCTTTGTTTACATGACAGCAATGCATTTAGAAGAGGCGGTCATTTTTCCAGCGTGAAGACCACTGCCCTTATCAAAATAAGATTAAGTTCGATCCTTCGTAAATAAAATACATAATTGAATGTGAACAACTTACCTGTGGATTACTAGGTATGTTACTGTGATCTGTGGATGTGAAAAAGCGAAATAGCTTGGTAAAGCTCGGCTCTTCCCAGGTTTCGAAAGGGTTCATGTAACGTCCATTTTTGTAAATAGGTCGAATTAGGTCATCGTCAGATATCGTATCCCCTGCTCCTTTTTCCATATCGTTCACTATAAATAACACAGCGTATAAGTTCAAAACAGAGCATTCACTGAACAGCAGTTCTCTGTGTGAATTACAGGTACATGTGTGGCATATTCGAGTGATGGTAATGAACCGATATCGCTTCGAACTAGGACGAAATTACCCAATACCGCCGCGTTCGTTATATAGAACATACAGTGTACAGTGTACTGTACAACTGTACACAGGTTAGCGTAGCCTTACCCTGCGTAGTAGAGAATTACTCCCTCTGTATTGTCGATGGAATAATTATTTCCGCCGGGGTATTATTTCAAGAATATTGTAAAGCGGACCACAAAAAGAATATATATCATCATACTGATTTTCTCTGAAGAATATGGAGTTGAATGAGTGAGAAACTTTTGTTACAAACGGTGAAATTGCTTGTAACGTTTCATAGGCGTAGGAGCGTTTTCAACATTGGGGGGCCAATTTCAGATGAGGACCGGTCTAAGAATAAATGTTCCTAAACTTTTTCATGATTATCTATTCATTTACAAATTCAATAACATTATAAGAATTAAAAGAAAGCGTATGAAAATATGTATCTTTAATAAAAAAAAAAAAAAAAAAAAAAAAAGGCCAGGTCTCGATCTCACGCGGAAATTAAATGTATTGATCTAAACAAAAAGAGAAAGCGACCAGGCTGTCATAGCCACCAGGCTGTCAAAGCCACGGTTTCAACTGATTTTGATAGTCAAAATATTAAATTATTCTTCAAGCTTTAGCTAACAATTGAAGACAATATAAGTCTGACTCCTTAGAACATGTTTTACACCACTGTTTTCGTCAATCAACACTTCCCGGGTATTTTTGTGAGCTGAGTTTTCATTGAATAAACCCGATGTGTTCAGATTGCCATTTGCAACGATGACGTCAAAAAGATTTTGGTTATTGTTCGTAACGAAAGGTGAATTGGTATAAGATAAAGCACAAAAATACACATTTATTTTTATTCTGCTGTTAAATTTCGTTTCTTTCATTTTTCTTTTCAAATATCTTCATTTGCCATTGTGAATATTGGGGGGGGGGGGAGGGGGGCAAAGTATACTCTGCCCCCCCCCCCTGGTCTGGATATGGGGGGCGTGCCCCCTGGCCTCCCAGCTCCTACGCCTATGCGTTTGTCACAATGATTTCTGAGAAATGTCTCAAAGGAAGACCTATTTGTAACGCCAGGTTCTTTGCAGATATATAAGCTTCACCGTTTCTTCTCTAGAGATTGTTTCCTAATGTTTTTGTCACACGGTATTCTAAACAAAATCCCCAGAATCAGAGCCTGTAAACAGGAACTTATTAGGATATGTATCATTATGAGAACAATAGGAATCTGAATGGCCCAAATCGAAAACGAGAGCAGACAAGAAGATGCTACTGCTCATCGTTATCAATATGTTCATGGCATTGCGAAATAATAGAGTATTCTCGCCTTAACTCTAGACCGAAACACCAAGGGACCGCTTGTGATTAACCTCTCAAAAACTGTAATAAAATGGAGAAGTTATGATAACACATTTGCAATGACTTTTGATTCCGGTCTATGTATGTATGTATCGTGCTGATCGCAGTTGAAGTGCCTCGCCGCATTTTAATAACAGTTCTTAAAGGGGGATAACAAAGTCAATATGGAGAACATAGTATTACTGTATTTGCCTCCCTTACACCACGTTGATCTATTAAATTATGTCATGTGGTACATACTTATGCATTCGTAACAAGAAACTATTTAGAGCTAATACACAGCTTTTTAGCGGAAATATGAGATTCAGTTGTAAAAAAGGCAACTACCACCCATGTACACAGTCTTGAAGCCATAACAGTTTGCCCGGCCGTGATCGACCATGCAATAAAGATAAGTAGCAAAACACATAGGTCACTTATTCCCAATTTCGATGTGAATACATTCCGCTTTCGAATGATTGTTTCAATTGAATTATATGCCATATTCAACGAATTCATAGTTTTATCGCATCGACGTGTAGGTTATTGGATGTTCCCTTTCAGTTTATCACTACTTTTCAAGGAACTTCTCAGAAAATGATAAGCCATGAATTGGGATCGGACCCGATATGCCTATTTCAAAATCCCCGACCTTAAACCCTAGACGCTTGTGGACACACTTATATATCGACCATTAACCCATTTCCAAACAATATCGATATAAGTCCAGTTTGTTGTAGACGACTTCAGAAACAACTATGGAAAAATGAGATATTGCTCTAACGAGCAATTTCTCCATTTCTCACAATGCTTTCTGCTCTATCACAAGATTATTTTTCAAATTTGTCACATTTGGAAATGTCGTTTGCAAACTCTTTCAAGTTGGGATAGCCGACATTTTTGTGTTTGGTAAAGGGTTAAGTCTATGGAATGATAGGGGGATAAATATTGTTGGAAAACGATGATTACTTCTCATGAAAATTTCTACTTTTTCCCTCGATATGTTGAAAATATTTGTTCATGCAGACCGTTCAATCCAAGTGTGTTTCTTAAAGGTTTTACTATGTTTGAACAAGAATAATCGACTGGTTGAGTTTGACTGAAACACACTTATTATTTTCTTAGAACCCAGATGCTGACAACATAAAACTGCTATCATATACACTAAAAGAGACATAATCGTTATAAACCTTAAAATATGAAAAAGAAAACAAAGCCTTTACAAATTAAAACACAAATGAATGCACAAACTAAACAAACTAAGCACCCAATAGCAACTAGACAAAAATACCAGGTTAACACAATGTTTAAAACAATACGGTATAGATAAACATGCGAAACGAAAGCCGATGGTTACACTTGTTTATCGCTCACATAAAATGGAGATTTTCTCGGGGAAAGACGTATCTGTAGTTGGTTTAAACCACTGTGACTCTCTCTATAGGAGAAAGTCCTCCTTTGTTGTTACCGATTTTCTTTATAAAAGTTATGCTACGAAGTATATTTAATAGATCTATCAATTTCATTTCATTTCTGTCATTGGATGGAAATCAGATATATCAATAACGAATTGCAATTTATTTCTTTTACTGGATAGAAATCATTGCGACAAAAGGACAATCTGCCTTTTGTGGCTATTTTCCTCCTCTGGTCACAATTCTTTTCATTTTCGTTATTCAATCCTCCAGGTACAAGTACTTTGGAACGAACATTTACGAAGACATGGGTGGTTAAATGTGATAAATGAAGGAAGAAATGGGCGAGCCCCAGGGATTAGAGGGAGACGAGTCGCTCCCCCGCCTGACAATGGGGCGCCCGCGTAAATATCCCAGGCTTTTGTCCGGGCGGGGGCGAACAGACAGTGATATACCGGCTTCTGAAATCCCCGCTTGGATTGGATCGGGACATGCCATGGTAAAGTATTTCACCAACCCGATGTAAGAGTGCAAGCGGATTGAGGCTACAGCAATTGTTAACCCTTAGAACCCTCAGAATTCTGGGTAATTTTCTAAAAAAAGACTTTAGGCATAGAAAAGTAATCGTAAATATGTATTTTGTAGATGACAAAAAGCTGTATTAGCTTATGTCAATAAAATTTGTCTCTGTCTAAAAATAGAATTTTGTGTCGTCTGCTTTTCGAAACCTTAAATATCTGCTTAATTTTGTTGAGGAAAGATACCAAGTGTAGCAAACATGTTAGATCACAGGCCAGCCGCCAATTTACTTGGCGGCTGGCCTGGATCTAACATGTTTGTATAATCATGAAGTCGGTTCCAACACTGTAAGGGTTCAACGAGTGTCTGTATAGCTTGTTGAAGGTGTTGGATTCAATACCAACAGCGGCGCATATCAAAGGTAGGATATTGATGTTCCTTTGGATTCCCTAAATCACGTGTACATTCGACCCAGGGTGCATTCGGATTGACATTTCATAGTTTGCTGTTACTACCGATTGAATCAACCGGAAGTTGTCTGTAACATGAAAAAAGCGTAGCCCCAAAAACCCTTGCCGACTCGAGTCTTAACGTCAATTTGTTTGTTTTCGTTTTTCTGGATTTTTTTAACTCCATGTTAACGGTATTTCAGTTTTATTACAGCTTTCCTCGACTTTACCTGTACTCGGCTTGGACTCTGCAGTGCCCAAGAAAAATCCAAGAGAATTTAAAAAAAAGCCGCTCTTGGGGAGTGATTGCATTCAGGACGCACACATCCTATGAACATGTTCTACACCATAACCGTTTGGGTCAGGCAGAAGCACATACGGTCCAAGGTCAAAACCACCGCTTCTGATGTTTTTTCGTCAATACGAGCAGCTTTTTCTGGTGATGTCACCACATACAATATGATGTATTGTACTGGTGTAATTCACAAGTCTAGAAACACAATCACCTACAGCCAAATACAGAACAGGCCGTTTCATCCTATCTACTGAACAAACCAACGTATGAGATAGTCAAATGTTGAACACTATGAAGAGACTGCCAACTAAGGGTATCCTCGCCCAAAAGGAGTTGGTATTTGTCTTGACCAGTGTCCGATAATGTCAACAATCACGGCCTCTGTTTAACCATTATACGACGCATTATCATGCTTGACTTTGAGTTGACCAGTGCATGTTTGAATAAACTCCGACCTTAAATATATATTCATATATACCCGTGCAATCTCCAATCCTGCAGAATAAACGATCGGTTTTCATATCTTTGGTATTGGCCCCATTTGGACAGCTTTTGTTTGTGATTCATTTAAAATGCTAGGCTTTAATTCGACGGAGAGAGATTCCCTCGCATAAACTGCCTACAAAATCCGACCAGGCTGGATAGAACCGTCGACCTTAGTTAGAAAGTCTGGAGACCTAGCTCTCATGAAACTCATAATCTACAGCTACCACGATGTGTAAGTTTTTGGAAAAGGGCCATGTGATTTTAAGTTTTTCACTTTAAGGTACAACATCCAAAATTTCACCATTTTGAAACTCTTTCTTTCGTCGAGTTACTTCGGTCGTTCTTGGTATACATCGGTCGTTGCCGGATCTATTCGGAACTATTCGGTGTAAAGCGAATAGTTCCGGCCACGACTGATGTCTACCAAGAACGACCGAAGCAATCCGACGAAAGAACGATTTTCAAAACTTGCAGACCATGGGTATTCTACATTAACCCCTAGACCATGGGGATGTGAACTGTCACATCAAGTCCCTCATAGTGGCGACGAAACTCAGTCGTATCATAATCTTGCATATAGAAAATATGTGCGCAGACAGCCCACATGATCAGTGAATTTAACGTATAAACTAGGAATGCAGTAACAAAGCTGATTTTGAACAGACGAGACACTTTCGGAGAGTGCATTCACGACCTTTTATTGGACGGTGTGAATCAATTTCGCACAACATTGGCCAGAGATACATACTAGAGACAAACTGGTATTGAAATAATGACGATAAGGGAACGTCCAAAATCAAGTATATGGGGTCGTCACTGATGGGCATTTCGACCAAAATCAAAAATCATATCGTATTGGTTAATTTCAAGTTACACAGTATACGTGTTGGCAAAAGTCGAACTTTTTGTTATGATTCACGGTGCTGTTGTCGTAAGCACAGGGGACTAAAATCCGGACATCTCAGATGCGACTGCATGTTTGGTACAAATGCATTAATTGGTTTTTACCTTTTTCATCCACTTACGAAATGCATCCACAGCCTTCTCATTTTAAAGCAATCTCAACTTTCATCGCATTTTAAAAAATAAAAAGAGCGTTTGTCATACGCGACAGCGTAGTGTATGGTATCTCCTCCATGGAATTAATCATCAATTTTTACGATATCAAAGGTTTAACAACGAATTAAAGAAGGCGTGCATGACAAGTTGTTGTCTGATTGGAATTCCATTATATACAAAGGTTAATTGTGACCGTTGTCTACGCTATATGACGTCATTTGACAAAGCGTCCTTTTATCTTATTGAATTCCAAATCTGGGGATTAAAGAAAAAAGGGGTTGTCCCCTCAGGGCGGATTAAATAGGCCTCGGAAAGATTTAGAGAATTATGGATTTCGCCTTACATTTCAGGTTGATAATGTATCACGTACGAACTAAATTCATTGATACACGCAATGAGTAACCCACTATGTATCTTATATACAGACAGGCGCGTAGCTGGGCTTTCGCACGTACATGCGTATAATTACCCCGCAAACCATTTCCCCGTGAAACCCTCGACACGTTTGTCAGAATATTTAGTCTTATAACTCATGTCACACTTTGTTTTGTCATGAATTGGGTCCAAACTGGTTGAAAGTAGTGTGTTCCTTGAAACAAAATGCTGTAAAAGCAGTGCTTTTCACAGCATTTGATTATATGAAAACGTCATAAAACAGCACAAAAAGGATTGTAGATTTAAATCTACACTGCAATTACTTAATGATAATTATATAAAGATGCCTGATTTGTCATATAATGTATAAAAGGCTAGATACCTCTCTTTCAACATCAAGCATGGACCGTCAACATTCTGCAAGGCAGCTAGGACCAAATTAAAAAATCCACACACACAGTATCCGGAACTTGGACCTACTCGGGAGCGATTGGATCGTTTTGACCTTGCTGCCTCTTATTGTTTCATTTTTATGCCCATTCAATAGTATTGTACAAAGATATTCTCAAGGCTACACTATAACCCCTTGAAAGTTTTCTTTATCACCATTTATCAACAATATTTCATTCAAATCGCGACATTCGCCAAACCAAACCTACGTCTGCCCTTTCTGACCAAAACCCGGATGTTTAAGTCATTATACTTTCCAATTTACTTTTTTTATCAGGACGTTTTCCCTTGTTGTCTGCTGTAATAGAGTTAAACGTCACATGAATGATATAACGCGTTAATCACCGATTCCCAATTAGACGTTAACGTCAGTTGTGTTACAAACGACGGCGGGAAAAGGCAGACGTTTATACGTTCTTGGATACTTATCTTCCCTTTTAACGAGCCATCGACCAATCGACTGATAGACTGACCGATGGATCGATTAGTCATTAACCCATTCCCCAACATGGAAATTTGTGGCTGGTCCAAATTGAAAGCAGGCGACACACTAGCTTGAAATATCTTCCTTGTGATTTACGAAAGAAACCTTTGTGACAAAAGAATAAATTGCTCATAAGGAGCAATTCATCCTTTTGTCACAAGGGTTTCTAAAATTTTCTTCAGCAGATGTGTAAAAGTAAGATGTTTTGTACAAGGTGGTTATTTAGATATCGACCATGAGGATTTATCTCAGATGAGTTTTAAGACTCTGGTAACAATGAAAGCAACGTGTATGAGCAGTATGAACTTGCCTCCAATGACTAAGTCTGGTTCCCGTCGTACTATAATAAATAAATACTGTTAAGGGGCAGGTAATCCAGACTTATCTGATGCACAGATTTATAGAAATTAAGTTTCAACTTCAAAAGTTCTTCACTTCTGTGAAGAAGCAGCATTGAAAGTCCCCTTGACATCAATGGTTATGACTTTTGTCCAAGGAAGACATTTAAAGAAAATGTCGACAAATGACGCTTGAACCCTTTACCAAACGACTGTCCCAAGTTGAAGGAGTTTGCAAACGACATTCCAAAATGTGATGAAATTGGGAAATAATCTTCTGAGAGGGTAGAATACATTGTGGGAAAGGTAGAAATTGCTTGTGACAAGCAATTTCTACTTTTCCCACAAAGTTTTCAGAGTCGTCTGCAACAAAGTGGTAAAATGTCATTATCGTTTGGTAATGGGTTTAACAAAAGTAAAGAGTTTTAGCCCCTGTCTGCCAGTCCCTATCAATCGAATCTCGTCTCTGTTGTGTGTTTGTGTAAGGGAGGGAAATACCCTGACAAATAAACATTCTCAATAATACAACTCTTATCCGAAAACATATGGTAAGATCGTACCGTTAACAACGTTGGCAGTAAGATCAAACATAGACTACCGAAGAAGATGTAAAACTGACACTCTTATTCCTCTAAAGGAAAGTTGAAATTATATGGGTTTTTTTCCTGAATCTTGAATTTTAACCATTTAGTCCATAATACCACGGTTTTACACACATGCAAAGGGTACGTAAGAAACCATCCTGACTAAAAGTGATTTTGATTTAAGAAAAAAAAAAAAAGACAAATTTCTCACACTCTCATCTACACAATATCGGAAACTATATCTAGTTCCTACATTTTTAGCCCTTTGCTGTTGGCTTAATGAACGACCATATTTAACTCCTGACACTTTGAAATTAATTTTATTCGCACAACTTTTTTGAGTCTATCCTGCAGCTATATTAACCCTTAGAATACTGGGTAATTTTCTTAATAAAGATATCTGTGGCATCTGCTTTCCAAAACCTTAATGTCCTCTTAATTTTGATGAGGAAAGAAACTCGGAGTAGCAAACAGGTTAGATTACAAACCAGCACCCAGTTTAACCTGTTTGCATAAGGATGAAGTTGGTTCCAGCGCTATGCGTTTATAGTGGATTTATTTCCTAAAAGAATGGGACAAACGACATCTGCACGAGAGTAATGGCGAGAAACAGCGAAAGAAATGTTAAAATGACGAAAAGTTAAAATATGAAATCGTAATCGTTTGACGCCGATATAGATGCAATATGATAGAAATGTGCTATTTCAGCAGGGACAACAGTATTGAGACAAAAGGAGAACATATACGCAACCACATTTCTTTTTCATTTATAGACTTTTTTATAGAAATTTACTGCAGCTCACACACAGAAAGAAACAAACGCTGGTATTTTCGCTAAAGGCTTGCGCACGGCAAATACCCATGACCCATAAAACAGGGGATAATTGAGTCTACGATTCCTATCTAGAATAGACGCATTCTTGTGGTTGTACCTGTTGAAATATTGGAGTGTAAGGATGCCAAGTGAATAATGGTTAATTCTACACAAGGTTGACATTTAACTCTCCTATCAACCCATTACTAAAAGCTTACACTGAAAGGTTTATTAAATGGCGAAAAATCATTTGCTTCTCTTCTTTCAACCCTGTTCCTTTGGGTACATGGTTCTTATGAATGACCAAAGAAAATAAGAACTTCTAAAAATGTGTTGAAGTATTGCTTGGAAAATCGAAGCATCGACCGAAGATTTGTGCATGGCTTATGACCTGTTTATGACAAAGTTATTAGAGGACCTTTTTACATAACTATTGTACTGCGTTTACCAAGTTTCGAACATAGTCTTCTACGTGCTAACCTCTTGTATATAACAGGTTTCTGAACAGAGCTTTCTACATAGGATTCGTCATGTAAGTGCAAGGTTTCAAACAGAGTTTTCTGCATAGCTATCGTCATGTAAGTACAAGGTTTCAAACAGAGTTTTCTACATAGCTATCGTCATGTAAGTACAAAGTTTCAAACAGAGTTTTCTGCATAGCTATCGTCATGTAAGTACAAGGTTTCAAACAGAGTTTTCTACATAGCTATCGTCATGTATTTACAAAGTCTCAAACAGAGTTTTCTACATAGCTATCGTCATGTAAGTACCAAGTTTCAAACAGAGTTTTCTACATAGCTATCGTCATGTAAGTACCAAGTTTCAAACAGAGTTTTCTACATAGCTTTCGTCTTGTAAGTACAAGGTTTCAAACACAGCTTTCTGCATCGCTATCGTCATGTATTTACAAAGTTTCAAACAGAGCTTTCTGCATAGGTATCGTCATGTAAGTACAATGCTTCAAACAGAGCTTTCTGCATAGCTATCGTCATGTATTTACAAAGTTTCAAACAGAGCTTTCTGCATAGGTATCGCCATGTAAGTACAAGGTTTCAAACAGAGCTTTCTGCATAGCAATCGTCATGTATTTTCAAAGTTTCGAACAGAGCTTTCTGCATAGGTATCGTCGTGTATTTACAAAGTTTCAAACAGAGTTTTCTGCATAGCTATCGTCATGTAAGTACAAGGTTTCAAACAGAGTTTTCTACATAGCTATCGTCATGTAAGTACAAAGTTTCAAACAGAGTTTTCTGCATAGCTATCGTCAGGTAAGTACAAGGTTTCAAACAGAGTTTTCTACATAGCTATCGTCATGTATTTACAAAGTTTCAAACAAAGTTTTCTACATAGCTATCGTCATGTAAGTACCAAGTTTCAAACAAAGTTTTCTACATAGCTATCGTCATGTAAGTACCAAGTTTTAAACAGAGTTTTCTACATAGCTTTCGTCTTGTAAGTACAAGGTTTCAAACACATCTTTCTGCATAGCTATCGTCATGTATTTACAAAGTTTCAAACAGAGCTTTCTGCATAGGTATCGTCATGTATTTACAAAGTTTCGAACAGAGCTTTCTGCATAGGTATCGTCGTGTATTTACAAAGTGTCAAACAGAGTTTTCTACATAGCTATCGTCTTGTAAGTACCAGGTTTCAAACAGAGTTTTCTACATAGGATTCGTCATGTAAGTCCAAGGTTTCAAACAGAGTTTTCTACATAACTATCGTCATGTAAGTACAAAGTTTCAAACAGAGTTTTCTACATAGGTATCGTCATGTAAGTACAAGGTTTCAAACAGAGTTTTCTACATAGCTATCGTCATGTAAGTACAAAGTTTCAAACAGAGTTTTCTGCATAGGTATCGTTATGTATTTACAAAGTTTCGAAAAGAGCTTTATGCATAGTGATCGTCATGTATTTACAAAGTTTCAGAGCTTTCTGCATAGGTATCGTCATGTATTTACAAAGTTTCAAACAAAGCTTTCTGCATAGTTATTGTCATGTATTATTAAATGTTTCAAACAGAGTTTTCTACATAGCTATCGTCATGAAATCATCAGGTTTCAAAGGGAGCTTTCTGTATAGCTATCGTCATGTATTTACAAAGTTTCAAACAGAGCTTTCTACATAGCCTTCGTCATGTAAGTACAAGGTTTCAAACAGAGTTTTCTACAAAGCTATCGTCATGTTTTTACAAAGTTTTGAACAGAGCTTTCTGCATAGGTATCGTCATGTATTTACAAAGTTACAAACAGAATTTTCTACATAGCTATCGTCATGTATTTACAAAGTTTCAAACAGAGCTTTCTGCATAGGTATCGTCATGTAAGTGCAAGGTTTCAAACAGAGTTAAATACATAGCTATCGTCATGTAAGTACAAAGTTTCAAACAGAGTTTTCTACATAGCTATCGTCATGTATTTACAAAGTGTAAAACAGAGCTTTCTGCATAGGTATCGTCATGTAAGTACAAGGTTTCAAACAGAGTTTTCTACATAGCTATCATCATGTATTTACAAAGTGTAAAACAGAGTTTTAAACATAGCTTTCGTCATGTAAGTACAAGGTTTCAAACAGAGTTGTCTACAAAGCTATCGTCATGTATTTACAAAGTTTTGAACAGAGCTTTCTGCATAGGTATCGTCATGTATTTACAAAGTTACAAACAGAGTTTTCTACATAGCTATCGTCATGTAAGTACAAAGTTTCAAACAGAGTTTTCTGCATAGGTATCGTCATGTAAGTACAAGGTTTCAAACAGAGTTTTCTACATAGCTATCGTCATGAAATCACCAGGTTTCAAAGGGAGCTTTCTTTATACCTATCGTAATGTATTTACAAAGTTTAAAACAGAGCTTTCTGCATAGCTATCGTCATGTATTTACAAAGTTTCAAACAGAGCTTTCTGCATAGGTATCGTCATGTAAGTACACAGTTTCAAACATAGTTTTCTACATAGCTATCGTCATGTAAGAACAAAGTTTCAAACAGAGTTTTCTACATAGCTATCGTCATGTAAGTACAAGGTTTCAAACAAGAGTTTTCTACATAGCTATCGTCATGAAATCCCAAGGTCTCAAAGGGAGTTCTTTGTATAGCTATTGTCATGTATTTACAAAGTTTCAAACGGAGCTTCCACATAGGTATCGTCATGTAATTACCAAGTAACAAATGGGTTTTTTACATAGCTATCGTCATGTATTTACAAAATTCCGATCAGAGCTTTCTTCAGCGTAACATGACTTGCCGCCTACATACAACAAAATCCGAAACAGAATAAAGTTTACTGTAGTAACTTGGACGTATATTGTGTAGCTCTCAGAGGACGACCGCATAAAACATGGGTCCACAGTTTTTCGGCCATACTATAACCCACCAAGTTTTTAGAGTTTCCAAATCATCATTGACAATGTAATTCACCTAAGTATAATTTTATTCGTCTGGAATTACCAATATATAGACCCACTTAAAGGCTGCTGTTTTTCAAAACTCATGTGAGAAAATCGCGATAACACGGGTTGAGTTTCATGCTTCCAGATTTTAAGAAATTACTATAAATTATCGGGATCGTTATGATCGCCGTGGTTAAACTCTATTTAATGAAATTCCCCACATTAATCCTGCCGCACCGTTCTGTTTACAGAGCCAACGAACTCCCTAAATGGCCCACACATTAAAATGGCGGCGAACCGTGGCGGCACTTGATTCTACGGTTCCGTCAATCCGGAACCACTTTCTTGTTCGGTTACGGAAAGTTCTGGTATGCCAAGATAAGATAAACGAGTACACCTTGTACTACAGATTTTCTCCACTGATAGCAGGAGCGAAATGGAGGAAAATGCTGCTTTCTGATTTTGAATATTTGGAATTAATCTAATGTCATGGTATTTCGTGTTTTTGTCGTTTCCGAATGATAGTCTAATCGCCTTCAAATAAATGCGTTTGATAAAGTAATTATATGTTTTTTGTGCCTCGTGGAATTCCAGGTTATACTCCAGGCAGGTTTGCGCCTATTTAACAATTATTCAATTAAACCTAGCTCGCCGGGTTTTGTTCCTCCAAGATTCGGTTTAATTTGATGATTTATCACCGATCTATTACCGTACATACTTCCATGCATCTGGTTTGGGGTGATCCTCATCCATTCCCTTGCACTTGAAAGTAGCATGTTGCCTTTGTCAGGCGAGGATGTCACGTGACCAATGTTCAAGACGTTATGTCCGAATGGCCACGCAAAATATATTTTTTTACTCACTTTTGCCAATGGTAGCCACGTTGAGTAAGTACCCCGTCGACTGCGATTTCTCTGCCGTGTTAGACGTAACGCCGTTCTAAAGTATATGTTAACATATACCACCAGAACCGAAAAGTTGATGTCAACTCATGCAGGGTACTTAATGTGGCTATCATTGGCAAAAGTAGGGGGGAAAAAGCAAAAAAACTTGTTCCATCATTGGTGGCCATCTTGTTCGGACATCATATCGTAAACATTGGTCACGTGATTCCTCCGCCAGTAGTAAGAAGGTGTAAATATTACTGCATGTTTCACTGCTTACCGAAGTTGCTCTTTTTCAGCGCGTTTGTAATGTAATAAACAGTTTACGTGTTTGATTTGGATTGAACTTTGGTTTTCAACAATGCATGTATATTTCGATTTTATCGCATTTATGCACCATGCTGTCTTTGCAACCAATCATCAATTGGTAAGTAAAAACGCCAATAATGCGACTCGTTTTTGGTGTTTCTTTTTGTTTCTCAGAATTGTGTCCACATGTGAACGGAGAAAGTGACTCTGACAGAATACCATACAGTTCTCGCCGTTAATTGCCAGAATAATGGATTAACAAACCCTCTTCCATTACTAAATAGAAAACTGTTGAAAACCGGATAAAACATTAATTTCATTTTGATGACCTTTTGTAAAGAAAATAAGTCCCCAAGAAGCAAGGGGATGAGACTTGTGGACTATGATGTCTTCAATTAGTTTCCTTTAAAAAAATAAAAACGAACAAAAGGCCAAGAGGAAAAGATCATTGATTCTGCCTAAAACCCTCCGTGCGGTTTGATCATGGCTCGGATATTTCCTCAATCATTGAACACACCGCGTTCATAATTCATACTTCAAAACCCGCCGACAGAGGCTTATCAGCGGAATCGTGTTGCAAAACATTTATACCCACCAGCAGTTACCCGTTTCTACTCTAAGCACAGGGTGGAGATATCTGTTTTCTGTGTTTTTGTTCGTTAACCCTGAAAATGCTGGGTATTTTTCTAAAAATATATTGTTTGTTTAAACATATTTCTATTCAGTTTACTCATGAAAAAGGGTTGGGCCACAAGTTTTACAACATAGATTCGGTCCTTTCCCATAGATTTGTGTGTTGTCTGCTTTCCAAAACCTTGAATATCTGCTTAATTTTGTCTAGAAAAGATACTAAGAGTAGCAAACAGGTTAGTTCACAGGCCAACCGCTAACTCTTTAGGCGGCTGGCCTTGATCCTGGGTCCGGCCTGGATCCAACCTGTTTGCATAGCATGAAGTTGGTTCCAGCACTATAAGGGTTAACCGCAGGCTTTAAATCACACAACGCATCATACAACAAAATTGGAAACAAACTACAATAACATCGTCTTCGTGGAAAAGTGCAGGTTTCCGGCTGATAGCGAAACGGAATGGTTATGTTCATTCACAAAAGTGCACACAAAACCTAGACGACTGCACATGGGGTTTACAAAATGCAGCTTGATAGACACTCCGTAGGGGGTTTCATTCATGTTCTATTCTCGCCTTTTCTTAACACTGCAGTTATAGCGGAAGTTCAGTGACTTTCCTGAGAGTAATGAACCGCTTTTTTCGTGGGTTCAAATTACGAAACAATTTATCATGATTTTCGGGAGAAGAAGTCCTCCTGTTGGCTTGCAACTTGCCGTTGCTTCTATCCCGTGCTCAATTTAGCTTTGAGTATTTCCGTCGTTTGTGAGCTCGTTATCGCAAAGATCATTGGAACACTGTGGTTGTAATTTGAAACCTCAATTAAAACAACAACAACAACAACAACAACGACAACAACGACAACAACAACAATCAAATTGTCAAAAACAAGTATCGTCGTACAGCTTTATCGAGAAATGGAGACACAGTTTAAGAACTTTTCTCACTTAAACCGTGTCCCACCCATAAAACGCTTTGAAGAAATTGATTCAAAGATACATGGAAAGATGCATAAACTTTCTTTCTCGATATATAACTGAACTATAGATGAAAAATGCACCAACACTTAAACTATCCTTTTCACGCACTACAAGCTTTGAGTAGGAAAGAGTTGTTTCTCGGATGAAGTAGAACTCATCTGTATCACAATGGAGTGTCATTAAGGCATAATTATTGCAAAAAGGAAGAAATCACAGATATTGCAAAAACTGTCGATAGTAATTCGCATTGCTTTGGTGGTCCAGGTGGGTAACGAGTCAAGGATAAAAACTCTCCACATATTTTCCCATTGCATGCCTTTACAATGTATGCTCACATCTATTTTTTTGCTCACCCACTTTGCCATTCAAGAAGAGGTACTGTAGCAAATCGAGGGCTCAATGCAATACTATAGTAAGTACTTCATGTTTGTGAAGCACTTGCTATAGTCTTCCATTGAGCCCTCGAAATGTTTTATGAAAATAGGTGGCTTTCCTTATTTCATCAATTAAACCTTTTCGTGTTTCGAGAACTATGTAGATGACATTAAAACATGGAGAAGTATCGGAAACATTGTAAAAAAGGAGAATGTATACATGTTTAGAATATTCTTCTATATATTGAATATGAATATAAACGCGTTTATGAAATATTGACGCGTCCATTTACGAAATCATGTGTCGTGTTTCGGTTTACAATATATCCGTTAGTAGTTTAGTAATTTCCTGGTGTCCGAAACAACCCAAACACACGTCTGCCTTTCCTGGAAATTGTGTAAGGGGATTAATGTTGTGTAAACAATTTTTGATTTACAATGTTACTTTGTATGTCACCTCGTTTTTCAGACTCTTCGGTAATAATATTAAATCAGGCGTCTGGGTCGGACTGCAGGTATTCTGAAGTTAAATTTAGTTTTCTCAAAGGAACAAACGATACAGTGTTTGGTTAAATCATTGGGTAGCGCCGCTCTTTTCTTGTTGACATAACTTTCTCAAATGTCGCAGTAGGTGATACTCGTCTGTAGGGACATAAGGTCTTAACCCATTACCAAACAATAACGACATTTGACCAGTTTGTTGCAGATGACTCTGGAAAACATTGCAGGAAAAGAAGAAATTGCTCGTAACGAGCAATTTCTCCTTTTTCCACAATGTTTTCTACCCTATCACAATATTAATTTTTACATTTCATCACATTTTGAAATGTCGTCTGCATACTATTTCAATTTGGGACAGTCGAACATTTGACGTTTGGTAAAGGGTTAAGGTTAGCCTTCCCACGTCACAGCTTCGTCACTATCGACCCCGTGAAGTGTTTCTGCACCCAGCGTGCAGGCAACGATAACGTTTACGTCCTCCCCCACGTCGCGAGCACGTGGAATCCTTCCCGCCAGCAGACGTCAACTCGTTCTCGGTGAAGCAGACAGCCTTTCAATTTCAGCGTTAAAAGCAGACGATCAACGAAAACATTGCTACGAAAGGGAAAATTGCTCAATTTTGAGCAATTTCTCCTTTCGTCGAAATATTTTTAGCTTTGATTAAGTGTTTCAATGGGTGAATATGACTGTTGTTTCCCTGCGAGTAATTTCCTATGTACCCATTCTCATCAGGGTTAATTTGCATACGGGGAAGGGTTTGTGCAGGCTTTATGTGCTCCTCTTGTTGTTTTAACTGATAAGCTCATTTCGGCATGTGCATAAGAGTAGATACGTGAGATATTGCCTGAAATTTTACTTTTATTCCCGAAAATTGTTCTCTTTTGTTTTCAGCTCATCCCTCCAGGTGCATACAGAGTCCGACATGCCTCCAACAGACGATGAGTGGCTGGAATGAGCGTGATTAACCCATTACCCCAAATGGAAAATAATGGGAAAAGTCTATATAGAGAGAAAATGCAAAAGATTTGTGTTATCTTTAAGAAACGACATTTCTCCGTGTGGAATTTGGAAAGAAGCTCTGTACAATGTACCCCTAATGGAAAATAATGGGAATGGTCTTAACCCTTTACCAAACGAGAAGTTTTTGACAGTCCAAAATTTAAAGAGTCTGCAGACGACATTTCAAAATGTGATTAATTGGAAACCCAATCCTTTGATAGGATGGAAAACATTGTGGAAAAAGGAGAAATTGCTCGTCACGAGCAATTTCTCCCTTTTTCACAATGTTTTCCTGAGTCGTCTGGAACACAGTGTTTTAATGTCGTCATTGTGTGGTAATGGGTAAATAGAGAGGAAAGGCAGACGACACGTGTTATCTTTAAGAAACGGCATTTCTACGTGTGAAATTAGGAAAAAAGTACTGTCGTTACTAATTATAAGAAACTGTTTCGAGGTGTTACGAGGTGTGACGATTTTAGATCAGACGTCCAGGTAATTCGAAAGGTCAAAGCTGTAATTGTGTTAACGTTAGAATGAAAGATCTACGTCTGGATCATTCGGACTTGGGTCACTGAGTTAATCTCTGGTTTCATACTTTCCATTTGTTATTTTCTTTTTGACTATCGTAATAAATCATAGTCATAAATACATAGCATGCAAAAAAATAAATAAAGCATAAGATAAATGTAAAAAAAGTGTCATGTAAAACTTGAATACTACACATTTATATTCCAAACTAACAAAGCATTTGTTTTTAATATATAATTTGTGAGTCTTAATGTGTTTTATTGGTTGATACCATGCGTACAAAAAGTAAACATATTTTGGTCTGTTGAAGTAATATTTCGTCATGTACTTTTTTTCGGCCACCAAAACAAGTACATACACAAATAAAATGAAATTCATATTCGATTTCATTTGTATAACGACATCAGCAAATGCAATGGCGTTCATTCTGGTGTATTATATTTCGAGCAAACCTCCATATCCGATTTATCAAAGAGTGCCGGTGACATTCTTAGTCTTGGGAGTATGTAGTTTTAAATCCTTTACCAAACGCCAAATTTTCGACTGTCCGAAATTGAAAAAGTTTTCAGACGACATTTCAAAATGTGATGAAATTATAAAGTAATCTTCTGATAAGATAGAAAACATAGCGGGAAAAGGAAAAATTGCTCGTTAAGAGCAATTTCTCTTTTTCCTACAATGCTTTCCAGAGTCCTCTGGTAAAATGTCGTTATTGTTTGGTAATGGGTTGATAAAGGAGTTGGGTAGAAAAGGAAAGCGGCACTTCTCAAGACTGAATGCAATGGTAAGGGTCTCGTCATTCACACTTTCCCGTCTATTTATTTACCTTACCTATCACTTAAGTGTTTTGTCACGACCTCCTCTCTCTAATCTCCCAGATCTG
The DNA here is from genome assembly GCA_947846245.1 of Cerastoderma edule. Classification (NCBI taxonomy): domain Eukaryota; kingdom Metazoa; phylum Mollusca; class Bivalvia; order Cardiida; family Cardiidae; genus Cerastoderma; species Cerastoderma edule. The sequence continues at coordinate 18,980,576 of OX401413.1, forward strand.
TTGTCGCTTACAGACGCTCAGCTTCCTCCTCGCTTCCTCTGCTAATGCATAGTTTAGGTTTAGAGAGTCCGTTAACCCTTTACCAAATGCCAAATTTTCGATCGTCTCAAATTGAATGAGTTTGCAGGCGACATTTCAAAATGTGATCATATTGGAAAGTAATCTTTGGATAAAGTAAAAAACATTGTTGGAAAAGGAGAAATTGCTCATTACGAGCAATTTCTCATTTTCTCACAATGTTTTCTAGAGTCGTCTGTAACAAAGTGGTTAAATGTCGTTATTGCTTGGTGGTTGGTTAAATGAACTTGTGCACCCTCTTTCAAAAATAACTCGATGCGTATATTTCGTAACCCATTTCTCCGTAAGTCCTTACTTTGACAAACCTCCGGTGAAAACATATGAAGAAAACATTGTAAGAAAAGGAGAAATTGCTTTCCCTTTCATGACAAATACTTCTTCCTAAAACCACAAAATAAATGTTATATTATCCCACATTATTATTATCTGATGTTGTTATGAACTTCAGCAAACAACAGATTTCAATACGGAGGAACGGGGTTAACAAAATACCCTCAATGCGTTTATTTAGCGGTACTATAAGCCTGCATACAGACAATTAAGAAGCAATTTCCGAGAAAAAGAGATGTTTACGCGATGGAGATTTAACCTGGGAATCCCCAATTAGAGGCCCTGCACGAACGATTTTGGCTGTTGGATAATAACCCCCGAAATCAGTCTAGCGCGGCCTGCTGAAGAAACCAGACAAGACGAGACACCGATTCATCCGCATATGGTGTCCGACTTATAACCTTTCCATCAACAAGCTGCCCAATCGTATTACTCGGCAATCCCCGGCACAACCCGGTAAATATACCTCGTAGGTAGTTCATCTCGGCAATCCCCGGCACAACCCGGTAGATATACCTCGTAGGTAGTTCATCTAGGCAATCCCCGGCACAAGCCGGTAGATGTACCTACCTCGTAGGTTGTTCATCACGGCAATCCCCGGCACAAGCTGGTAGATATACCTCGTAGGTAGTTCATCTCGGCAATCCCCGGCACAAGCCGGTAGATGTTCCTCGTAGGTAGTTCATCTCGGCAATCCCCGGCACAAGCCGGTAGATGTACCTCGTAGGTTGTTCATCTCGGCAATCCCCGGCACAAGCTGGTAGATATACCTCGTAGGTAGTTCATCACGGCAATCCCCGGCACAAGCCGGTAGATGTACCTCGTAGGTTGTTCATCCCCGGCACAAGCCGGTAGATGTACCTTGCAGGTAGTTCATCACGGCAATCCCCGGCACAAGCTGGTAGATATACCTCGTAGGTAGTTCATGAATACACCAGAAATTCTGAGGAAGTACGGCTGTTTTCCGCTGGATAACACACTTGATTACAATATCACACACAGGAACTAAATATTTATGTAAATACAAATTGGTTAGATATCAGAATTGATTGGTTTCTTTCACTTATTTCGTTAAAGATTATCATATCAACACATCTGTTTTTCATATTTTCTCCTCATGCCGGGGATTGTCGTGTAGATACGATTGCAAATGGACATGCCCTTCGTCGCCACCATGTTGCCGGACTACTTTCAAAATGTCTCCTCCTTGGTTATTGAAATGGCCGATGTGTTTCCGAATGGGACCTGCCCTGAGTTCAATATGGTAAAAACGATCACGGTGGACTATTTTCGCACGGAAACCAGTATTGGATGTTATTAAAAAAGTCGCTCGTCAAATCCATTGTTACGTATAACAAACGCCAAATTTTCAACTGTCCCAAATTCAAAGAAATTGCAGTCGACATTTCAAAATATGATGAAAGTTGGAAAGAAACCTTCTGATAGAATAGAAAACATTGTGGGAAAAGGTGAAATTGCTCGTCAAGAGCAATTTCTTCTTTCCCCACAGTGTTTTCCAGAATGGTCAGTAACACACTGGTCAAATGTTGTATTTGTTTGGTAATAGGTTAAATGGACACCATTGTGTAAGATAGACCTGTTCATGATTAGGATTAGGGAAAAATACAACGCGGTTAAGTTTGATATGATATAGGTTACAGGCGCAAAAAAAACCCAACTTTTTTGAAACGGAATTGGATAAACATGCTATTTCTCATATACTCAGAACAGCCCTATATTCCGTAATGTCTTATAGAAGCGATTTTCATACGAGGAGAAACGAAGCTAGTTTCTTTTTATTTTCTCACATTTAAGTTTTGATTTGATTCTTTTACACCTTTCCTAAGGAGCATGTAGTAAATCAGCTTCCATATACAACATTCCACTATCGAAATAAATTTTGAATAAATCAGAAAATGTTAAACTGAGTGACACACTCATTTTTCATGTTTATATTATATGACAGAGTCAATGTTTGCTTAGGATGCGCCGATATACGAATATTAAAGAAGTAATACGGCTTGAAGACGATCCTCCACTTTAATCCAAAATAAGTCCTCTTGTATAATCAACACTTTACTGATATGGTCCGCTTCGGCAAACTTTAAAATCGCTGTTTGAAAAAAGAACGTTCTTATTATACATAAACAGGCACAATATCAATGACTGTCCTCTGCAAACTATGTTTCAACGTTACTATTTTCTTAATTGTTACTAAATGGTCGATATTTAAATCCCATAATTGCATGAATGGAGTATATGGAAGAGGGGAAGAGTCATAGTTTTCTTCGACAAATGTTAACACAAACAATGTTTGATGTTGAAGTAGAAACAAACAGCCTTGTTGACATTATACTGATCTACCCGCTATGACTCTTTCCATTGTGATTAGTTGTGGCCGAAGACGCGTTATACACCCTGCGATCGAACTGACTAAATTCTATATTTCCAAGGTAAATTACGTCATCAGTCAATTATATAATGACACCATGTGATATTGTCATATATGCATTAACTCATGATGAACCATTTTACCTTACATTCCAGATAACATCGTCTGCAAAGACATTGTATTTTTTCTGAACTGAAAAAAAGGGACGAAACAATTCCATCATTTATGACAGATAAAACTGCGTCGTAGAGTGCATGTATACTATGGACAAAAATTAAAGATGTGATTATGTACCTGCGTAAATATATGTTTTAGCACACCAAGGATGGTCTTGTTACACTTCCATTCAATTGATGTCGCATGGAATATGTCTATATATTTGTTTGGTTTTTACATTGCTTCGGAATTATTTCGGTTATTTTCCGATGTTCGACTCTAAATGATGTAGGAAGACCCACTACAAATCTGTCCACGGTATTCCGTTCGGTATTCCGTAAGTCCGTCGGGAGACTGCCTCTCATGAAAATCGAAATGCCGCCACAGTGATTTGAACCAACGCGGAAAGTGGCAACGTGATTTTTAGGTTCTAACCATTAGGCTAGTTATGCCCCTGGACTATGTTTAAAGGTGATTTGTTGAAAGAAGCCAAAACAATCGTCTTGGAAGTAAAGCAGTGTTAGATAAGGCAATCTGCACATAACATGTGACTTACTTGTGGTACATGGAAATGTGACTTACTTGTTGTACATGGAACATGTGACTTATTTGTGCTACATGGTCTTTGGGGACTGCACTGGCGGGAAAATGCTCAAATCTCACGAAAAAAAAGTTTCTTTTTTTAATATTCTCATTTCTATTTGTTTCATATTTCTAAATTAAACGCTCGTTTAGTTCATGGAACTCGAAAAAAAAACCATACCCAGTGGGAATGTGCCTACAATGATACATACATTACCGCATCAAGATTAGTATGACTGGACAGAATTGCTTCAAATGCATTTTAATCAGTGCATATTAATATAACGTATCATACAACTTAGTTTGTGTTCTAAATGCTAACAGAAAAGTCTCTTATAATTCAAGTTTGAATGACATGGTTTTATTGTGTCTTTTTAACATTTTATATGTACGTAGTGTCTGTTGTAACCATGCTGAGAATTTAATAAAGATTTATATATATAATATACAAGGTTTTCGGAAAGCCGTGATAACAATATAAGAAGCGGTCGTGTAATTTCTTCATTCATAAGAATGGACAGAAAATGCGGTCTATAAAGATAACTGCAGCTTGAGAGCCGAGAAAGGGAACCAGTCTTCAGAGAGCGCGGCGTCGGTGGCTGGTAACCATAAATTAAGTTCTTCACTCGAGCCCACGGTTGATTGGTTGATTGGGAAGCGAAATGAGTGGTGGGTAAGTGTGGGAAACGTGTAGGCAGTCTGCATGGTCAGTATGCCAGTCGAAACTTACCTTCAGTCGAGTAAGTAGTAAGTGTGTAAGCGGCTCTATGGATGTATAGGTTATTTACCGATGTTAACAGTGTAGCTAGATAGCTTTCCGTCGTTTGATGAATGGTATTAGATGTGATATGACGCATGTGGGCTAGTGGTGTTTTAAGCACATTCTAAAAAATTAGCAAGAAAAAAAGGAAAAAATATTTTTCATACGACTCAAAGACCGTAATGATTCGACCAGGTAATTGGATAGAAACGATTAATTCAAAATGTAAAGTTGAAAATATAGACATATTTTTAAATATTAGATTAGATTGCAATAACATGACGGTGTGATTCATGATATTTTGATATCATTTCACCGATTCGCCAATTTTGACATTAAGATAGGAGAAGGTACATCGTAGTAAAATGGAGAACCTGCTCGTTATGAGCACTGTCTCCGCTTTACTTAACAAATGTTATTATTGTCGTTGAAGGAACTACGTTATGGGTCAAAGCATTAGAGAAGTTCGCGACTTTAAGACTAGAGTGTATTGCTCAAAGGAACGATCTTTATAGTTACAAAACTCGGACGAATGGACCAGTAAAGACAGACTCCAACTTATGTTATAAGTGATTAAATACATATGATCAATGACACATTTCTTTTATTCAAATTAAAAATCAGTTTTTGTAATTTGACAGAATGCAAATTAACTGAGGACATTTTTTATTTGGAAAAACAATACAATATCATTGTCTTAAGAAGATTGATATAAACGGTTTAAAATAAGTCTACAAAATGAATTAATTGCTGACTGAATTTGTAAATTATACATTTCGACAGGTGTCTTATTACGGACGGACAGTTTGACGAAACTCTGTCAGACCTCCCGACAGTCAACCATGAAAAGTTCACTTTATCATAGATAAAAAATAAGTTAAATATATTTTACCACTACCTATCTCTATTTCTATTTCAACAAGGTATTATAATACAACCTCAAAGATCTCTTAGTGAAATCGAGTAAATCCCTCGGATATTGGCAGAGAACAGATCTAGCGTGTGAAATAAAAATAGATTTCTATATTTTTGCGATATAATCGGCGATGAATCGGTTACAAATATTATTGGGATAATATCTATGGACGGCAGGCGCAAAGATGCAGTGATGTATATGTAGAGATGAATTATGGTTTAGGAAGGAGTATACGTTAAGAGTAAGTTGCTTTTGGGTTTTTTGTCTTTTCGTGGTCTGTAGTCTGGACACTTTGATTTTTGTTTTAGCAAAAGCGAACTCAATGGTAATCGCTTGTTACTGTACAATCGGATTCTAGATATAAAGTTCACGTAAAATATTTGCTTCATCATGCGGGAATCTCTGACTTAACCCTTTACCAAACGCCAAATTTTCCACTGTCCCAAATTGAAAGACTTTTCAGACGACATTTTAAAATGTGATGAAATATATGAAAAATAGTCTTTTGATAGGACAGAAACCATTGTGGGAAAGAAAAATTGCTCGTAAAGAGCAATTTCTCCTTTGCCCACAATGTTTTCCAAAACGTCTGCAACAAAGTGGTCAAATGTCGTTAAGACAAATTTCACTAGATAAAAAGATTCTTTGTGATACTAAGAAAAATTATCCTTTGAGAGCAATATCTCCTTTTGTCCCAATGAAATCTTTAAACCCTTGCCTTAGGTGTTTGTAAATCCGCACAGACGAAGAAAGGTTCTAAAGCAGAGGAAAATTGGTAATCATAAGCGGTGATGATTTAGTTCATCTCACCTCATCATACTCCGAGGTATATAACCATGGGGCCTCCTCTTTGTTTTATCTTTAATGGTGTTTTATCCCGTAGTCATGTGGAATCTATGGTTATATGTTTCTTTATAAGCCTTTTGTGAGATAAGGAATCTAGCAAAATCTTTTGCTGCAGTATTTGAGGAAAAATAGCAACAATAAAAAACACGAGATAATTGTGTTGTGGTTACTAATTGATATGATCTCGATATTAATGGATACTCATAAAACAGAAATGCATTTCTTCAATAATTTCTAAGTTATTTCCGAACTTACCAATGTCACTGCACATGTCCAATTGAACATTTTGCGATTCGCTACAGACGACATTGAAATCAGTTTATCCCCGTCAAATCCATTTAAGTTTTACCATGCATACATTCTAAGCTAGCACATGAATCGCATCATCGATAGGACAAAACTGGAATTTTTAAACGGGAATTTGTGAAGTATAATCAAATTGTTACTTTGCCAGAATGTTTTCTTTACACACCAACACAAAGACACAAGAGGTATCTGTATGTGATAAAGTATAAAGCATACAATTAAGTATTCTGTTGACGAAGTCCATCCACCTTGCCGAATGATATCAGTGTTTGCTGCCTATATGGGGTTATACTGGTTGATTTGGTCTGTACCACATGTATGAAACTGTAGGTCGGATCCATACGAAATGCTCATACGTTCAGAATGTAAAAAAACCTTTTGAACACGCCTTTATCAAACAGGAAACTATTCATTTAAAGTAATTGAAAAATATTTTATACCAATATACATTTCTTTACCTTGAACTGGGAAGAGGATCAGGCATATTGAATTTGGGAAGCAATATCACTGATATTGCTGCATTGGGCAACCAAAAAGCTGATGTGACTTTTTTTTTTAGGCAAACTGAATAGTTTTAAAGAAATTTCCAATTCGGAAGGTGTCTTTTTGTGGGCCACGGTTATAAAACACTAATAAGCCCTGTCATATTATTCAGTATATAGTAAATCCATGTATTATCAGACATATCAGCTAATGTGAGAGGTGCTGCCATCAGAACCAGACAGCCCTTCGTTTTAATATAATTCAATATTTCTTGATTCTAATAATTCAATATTTCGTTATAATATAGTTCAATATTTTGTTATTCTGATAACTCAGGCTTCTAAAACATCGAATCAAATCTAACATAAACATTAACTAATGAAAACAATAATTGTTGACGAAGTCATATGTCAGAGTCGTTACACTATTCCAACAAGCATGTTTCATTGCGTCCATAACCCACTGGGCCAGTGGTTGATTAATAACGAATCTAGCAAATAAAGCAATACTGTTCGCCCATCACGTGATATTTTATGGTCTCCGTGACGCCCACTCTGGCCTCATCAGTCAGGGCCTTATAAGGCCTTATAAGTCGTGAGTTGGATGGTTTATATCCATCATAAGGGCATGGAATTCACGCTTACTTCATTATGCAGTGCTTCTAACCCGCTAGACAGGATTGTCATATTCCAACCACATATAATACACATGGAACCGGTCTTTCACACGTATCCCAACCTGATATATTAGCATCATGTATGTATGGTTAATGGTACGACACTGGGCAGACTCATACCAAAGTCTAAAATTTGTTTTGTATTGTGTCATTTTTTTTTTAATTCATAAAACGAGTTTCGCGATATTCACCAGTTCTATGCTATGTCTCTAAAGCGTCTTGTCAAAAGATAGAACATATTCTAATGAATACCCACACACTCGGACATGTCTCATATTCTTTTATGAATTCTTTACCAAACAACAAGTTTTCGACTGTCCCAAATTGAAAAAGTTTGCAGACGACATTCCAAAATGTGATGACATTGAAAAATAGTCTTCTGAAAGGGCAGAAAACCTTATGGGAAAAGAAGAAATTGCTCGTTGAAGATACTCTCTCAGAGATGTGTGTATTTGGAGTTAAAAACGTCAAGGAATTGGTATTTACCTCGAACTGATGAAGACATTTAAATCTTCAAGTTGCTTAAATTCTAGGTCGATCAAAAGTTCACAACCATAAAACTTGGTTTTATTTGGTTAATTCTTTTAATTTGAATTATTGATTATTTGAAAGCATGAATGAGAGCTGTCGGACTGTACCATTGTGTGTAAGATTTTCGTTTAGCCTTTAAATGATATATATGACAATGTCCTTTGTTGCAATTAAGCAATTATCGTTTGCTAGGGCATTATATTTGAACCCGTCACATAATTTGAACTAGATTGATATGTCAACTCTTTGCAAAATGGCAGATTTTGAATGTTCGAAAATAAGGGAGCATGCCGACAAATTAAATATAATTATATTTGAAAACTCAAATTTGATAGGAATCTTTGTGATCACAAAGGAGTTATTATCCATGGTGAACAAATTTTATATTTTTGCAACATTTCTTTTTTCAAATTGCCTGTCAAATCGATTTAATCAAAATGTTAAGGGCTGCAAAGACTATGGTATAGATCAAACTTAAAATTAACAGCGGACGATACACACACGGCATGAACAGTTCATCTTTACATGATGCTTTGTAGAAAACACTGTGACAAAAGGAGAATATGCTCACGACGATCGTTCTACTGAAGATGCTAACAACTAAACAAGTACATTGTATACAGTAAGGAATTCATATCAAGTGTAACCCTTGATTAGTATATGCAGTTTGATAACGACATTCTAGACAGCGATCATCCATATAAATACCATGCACTGATCCGACTCTCTGCTTTACAACGAGTGGATGTGCCTGTGTTTTCGCTAATTCATTCAATGTCAGATTAAACCATTACCAGACAATAACGACATGTTGACCAGTTTGTTGTAGACGACTCTGGAAAACACAATTTTTTCTGTCTTATCAGAAGATTATTTTCAATTCCATCACATTTTGAAATGTCGTCTGCAAACTCTTTTCATTTTGGACAGTCGAAAATTTAGCGTTTGATAAAGGTTTAAGAAAACGCTCGTTTAGACACCAGCGCGAATTGACATGAACGGACCAATCTACATCGTTGCTTTTAGGCTGATCCGGTAACTCATATTTTCATTTTCAATAGAAAGGAAAACGAAACAGATCTTTATTTATAAGAGATTTGGAGATGAACGATACAGTCAAGTCATATTAGACAGGCCGTGTAGGAGATACTTACGTAGATTATTTTCGGATCTCCTACATCAAACGCGGGATTTTATTTCTTTACTATGCAATTAATCAGATGTTATAATTGAATTTAACAAAGTCTAGTGTCGCCTCATTGTTACGTATAGACAGTGTTTTGAAAATGGAACCTTCCCAAATACATGATGGGATTAATCAATTTCTGATTTATAGGTGAATATTTGCCGGTTTTTTTTCATGAAAATATGAGAATAACTATATGTGTTTTAACTCGACTGTTCGCGTTGTCTTGTTTCTTTTTCTTTCTTTTTTTTTAATCAAAATGTTAATGTTTACCAACTTCCATAACCAGTACACTTTGGTCGTGGTTTTCAACATTTTTCATGACAGTTAAGTGTAATTATAATAATGAGCAGGATAAAAAAAAGAATCTTTCGCACATAAAGGCCTGGCCTAGTGTGTGCTTATTTAGATTTCTCCTGTTACAATGTCTATTTCTTAGTACCTTTTCTTATCAACAATTACTTCTCTTAACACATAAAACAAGCAATGGTAAACGAAACACATGTCCATGTTCGAACCTCCGATACAGGCTAACCCCCGACCGCCTTCCGCATTTAAATAGATAGGTTTTCGTAAGAGGCGGCTTGAATAGACTTGTAAATGTTCACCTTATCCACCTTCCCATCAATCTGCTATTTCATTCAGCCTTTATTGTTAAACGTTGTTGTACGTAACCGTACTTATTGCATCATGATTAAGCTTTTCCTGTCATATATAAACCTATTAAACCTACTTGAACATTAAGCTTTTTTTTTGGATGGGTCAAACCTTGTTTCGTTTACAAAAAGGATTATGTTTCATAGTAGATGAAACGGATGGGCTATGTTCATAATGTTGTTAACTAGAATATATCTTGACTAAATACATTTTTGCACCAAAAGAGCATTTGAGATTTTGTCCGTCTTGGTTTCTTTTGACTGTGTATACAACAAAATCTTGATAATAGCTTTTACGTTGGAGTAAAGGAGGGAAATAAGAACAGTATTATCCCAAGGTCGCCTTTACTTCAAACTTTGTCGTTAAGCATCTTTTAAGAAACCATTGCATGTCGAGTTTCTTAATCATAACCCCAACTTCTATTGAATGGCATTGACGTATAGATAATGAGCCTTTATGTTTTGGTCCCAACAAACTTATATTCGATTCAGACATAAGTGAACTGCTTGGTATAGATTATTGATGAAAACAGCGGAACACATATTTCACTATTCGGCTGACATAGACCTACCGATCGACCGAGAGAGCGACTGATTTTTAAAAATATGTAGACTTGTTTCGTAATAGCTTTTAAGTGTTAGGTAAGTTACTGTATGCAGACCCTGTGATCCATTCACTCATATGGGGAATTGCGACTGATCCCTGGTTAGAGGACGGAAGAATCCCCGCTTTCAATAACGTCATGTATATCAAATTTATGATTTAATGGTAGTAATGTGATTTTTTTTCTAATGTTGAAATCGTTTCAAGTAGTAAAATAGAGATGTGTCGATCAGGGGCATTGTAAAGCGAGAGGGTGAATGGACACTTATAGGTATCGCAGCTTCGAAAGTAATATTTTGTGTAAGCTGTTAAATAAAGGATACGTGTCTGACGTTTCAGACAGAAAGTCATAAAGGAAACCATTTCTCTCACAAATTAAACTCTCGAATTTGTGTAATGCTAGCTTTCGACATCCATAAAACATGTGCCTGCAAACTATCCAACTTTAATTGAGGCTGAAATTGCAGCGCTTAAAACTCTCGTATAAAAGTATATGATCCGAAAACAAGAATCAAAGTTCAATGCTTCTAACCAGTTACCTCATATGAAGGTTTGTAACCTTTGTTATATGTGAACTTGGTATCGAAACCTGGGTATAGAAAGAAGCATTATAACGTCAAGTTCGATTTTTGTATTTATCGTGAAATTCAAAAAGAAAACAAAGCAAGTGAAGAAATTGACGGAGGCGACCGATTTAACGCTGTGATAACACATAACTCAAAATGAAAGAAAGTTCAAGTTGATATTGTATGTCGGTAGTCATACAAAAGATACCTTGGATGAATGCGATTAATTGATCAAATACAGCATCATATAGAATAACTGATTTTGGTGTGCAATATTACACGTTGTCACGAACTTGAACAAAATAAGGCGGAATCTGTTGACCTGTTGTATCAGTAACTTTCAACCGATTGAAGTGAAACTTTGTACAGCAAAGGTACATTTGTCTCCTATGCTGGTGTTTTAGCCGAAATATCCACCTTAATTTTCATAATCATAATGGTCATAAAAACCCTAAAACAAACAAATGCGACACATTTAAGCCCTAACAAAGTAATCCCTGGAGAATCAATAAATACAGACCATAAAAAAGCAAAAAAGCAACACTGCCATTTTCAATAAACAAGAGTAGATACTCAAAAGCAAGTAAGCATGACTTTGACATATTTTCGGACGTACACCCAATATGATAGTTTACAGACGTATCCGGAGAATATAGCGAACACCTCTACGCGTTAACAATACTAAATTGTAGTACCATACCGATGGTACTGGCTTAAAGTGGTAGCAGCCTTCGAGAAAAATAGAGCTTTTGGTTTTGCTAGAACATATCACGATACACTCTAGACCAGAAGAAATTCATTTTAATTTCTTACGCCATAACATCCCACCTTACAATTTGCTTCTAGTGACTTAAAGACCGTTGACTTAAATGGATAAGATGTCCCAAGCTACCAATCTATAATGTGTAACGATGGCGTCGACCGAATATTATAATTTCAAAGTTACCATTTTTTCTAATTATGTTGTCGTTTTTATAGCTTTCGGCTCGGGCCAGACCATTTATCATTTCCATAATTCGGGAATTGGTTTAATATCATTATTCTGATTTTAAATAATACATCACTCTGGCATCATGGTTGTATTGTCATATACATGTACAAGCTTTGTCAGAGCTATACGTGAAAACCCTTTCACAAACAGTAACGATACGCTCACACAATTATCCAGAACCAATGAACATATATCTCAATAAACAATATTTCGAGCGTTCACTTTATATTCCTGCTGTTACAGATCAGAACAACACTGGGCTTTTTTCCTTGAATAAGAAAGAGGCCTAGGCCTGTTAATTCTGGGATTCTTTATCACTTAATTGTTAAATTAGGAATACCAAAAGCTGGTGTTACTTTAAATTTTTGGGGAAAACTGCACGATTTTAAAGAAATTTCCTGCAACATATATCTTTAAGTCGGTTTTACTTTTGCAAAGTCTAGCGTTTACAACTTCGACTTGTATTGAATCAAACCATACTAGCTTTTGATGTAAACGGGTCGTGTGACATCCCTACGTTCGTATAAACATGAAAACCAGGTCGGGTCTGGGTCCCTAATTGGTATAGTACAGACCAAAGTAAATGGAACCGCACATGTTGGCCCCTTCAAGCAGATAACGCTTGATTAAAATCCCTTAAAATTGTGTTCATAAAGCCCTCCCTTGACGAATCCCCATTTTAATAATGTTCCAAATGAGTAATTCGTTTTTCTGTATAACTGGTATCTCCCAATTATTATCAAGAAAATGTTGTTGCTGTTGTTCTTTTTTAAAATGAAAACTATACTTCATCGTCAGCGGCTTTTAGGTTGGACAACTCACAAGCATGATTATATCAAGTGAGTAAGTTCAACAGATGTGTTTACACCCTTTGAATATTTCCTTTATTGAATCAATAGTTCATGAACAAACGAATTTCTCATTTAGATATATTTTTCATCAGAGCTTGAATTATTCTAGTTTGCCACACTATGCGACGGTAAAATATGTCGTTCACATAATTCTATAGCATATATCATACATCCAATTTAACAGAGTCGAACAGCACAATGAACATTCTAGCATAGCAAACACCAATGTAGTGTCAAAGACATTTGGTACTTCGGCCATTACTGACAAGAATAAGAAAAAACAATTGGAGGTCAAGTGAGACAATACGACCAGTTCTAGTAACCAGGCAGGTAAATTAGGAATATTCAAAATATCTTACTACATAGGATAATTGAGACACCAAAGACGGTTTCAGTAAGCTAATACAGAAAAAATCAAATAACTGCGTTAAATACTTATATCGATACAAACAGTATTAGTAACTTGGTCAAATAAGGCAATTGGAACACTAATAGTAATAAGGTCAGGTAAGACAATACGAGGAGTTTTGGTGCGAAGGTCTTGCAAGACAACACAATTGGTATCAATCACTTAATACAATGAGGCAATAAAAATGAATTGTATCATATTGGTCAGGCAGGGCAACACAGTCGGTACCAGAAACATGCTTTCTTCCAGATATTTGGTTTTCCAATTCAGCAATTTCACCGATATATTTTCTCCAAACTAACAGGCATTGGCCTTTTTCCAATTGAAGCATGAAAGACCCTGATAAGAAAACATGAACTTTGGTAACCGTGTCAAGCAAGGCAGCAATGCATCTATTGGTAACAAGATTAAGGAAGACAAAACAGACAGTTCTAGTACCGGAGCAAAGATGAACAGAACATTTAAGTAACTTCATCAACTAAGATGCTACACAAGTATATAATAATCAGAAAATGTCGTACACTGTCTCAGTGACCAAGCCACCAAAATAAAAAGTCAACCTGATTTGAACAATGGAATTATTCAAGACCATTGCACCAACAAATGATAGTAAAGGACTAACTTTAGTCTTGCATTGAAACCTCGTAACACGTTTCCTACAAGGTTTTGGTACAGAGTTTGGTGCACTTGTATATTAAGTAAAATATGGCCCACGGGGACACTCGAACTATCTAGGTCAAGAAAACAGACATAAGCTTGAGAGGTTTAAAAAAACACACGAAATATGAAGCTACAGTTTAAAGAACGGTGTCTTTAAACCAACAATATCGGAAAAGTCAACCACAGCACCAACCTGGTTTTCTCACTTAACAAGAAAGATAGACAAATAGTGCACTTTAAAAATGACCTAATTCACCAAAAATTATTAAAGGAAATAGAAAGGAATGATTTTTTGAAAAAAATTAAAAACTTCCAGATACTACTTTGGATAAAAATATAGTAGACCACATAAAGAGTGAGAAGGCTGCCTGTATACTAGAAGCGAGTTAATAGACCCCCAGCATTTTGAGAGGAAATTAGCTCAATTTCACGTGTAAGCTGGTAAATGGTTCTGTGTTGAATGGCCCTCTAATTAGCTTCCCTGCTGGGGGATGGGATTTTAATTCTTCACGCTGGGAAGTGGCACAAAAATAGTTCCGAGTTAATGTATTACTTTGCCATTAGAGTTTTGGGTGTTTCCCCTTTAACAAGTTCAATTTCAAACATTATGTTTAGATATTCATTGTTTTACCGAGTCAACACGCTGAGATCTATTTTTCGATAAGTTTCATCGGCTGATGCTATACGTGTTATCAGTCAACAATGCAAATACAGGAACTTTACTCTGTTTGTATTTTCTAATATGCTTCACGTATACAATTAACTATATACAAGAGGTTAACCCTTTTTTCTGTTGGTGTTTTTTTTTTTTTACAAAAAGTCAGTCTATTATCGCCTGACAATATTAAGACAATTGATACAGGTAAGCCTCTAAAACCGATTGTTGAAACATGTTTAGAAACCTTGAAATACATACTGAAACAAGTCGTTCAGATAGGCCTACATGTTGACTCGTCTATCTTTAATGTTTGAATAAAGAATGTTTTATCCCCCACCTTACTCCATGGGGTTCCGCTTACCTGCTAAATATCTGGTTCGAAGGAAGACTTCGCTAGCCTAGAACTCACAGAAGCGTGAACACAAGGCGGAAGGTGTATAGAATAAGTGTAGACAATATCGGAGTTAATGAAAACAGGACGTGCCAGACCCAGTCAAGTCCGTATGAGCACAAAATATTGCTGAAAATTAAACAACTACATTGTACCTGAATCAAACTATGCACAGTATATTTCTTTATGGCCTGTCATTTCAATCGTGGAAAAAATGAAAAAGAAATTTGTCTCAAACGAAAGTCGATTATATTAATTCCCACACGTTGCTTAACTGTGTGTAATCAAACTCATATCTGACTGACCATGTCCATCAATAAACGCATCTTCATATTTTCTTTGATGCTGCAGGAACGGTAAAATGGAGGTTACGTACGTATAAGCACATTGCGGCAGACAAAAAAAACTTCAATTTTTTTTTTTTTTTTTTAAATATTTTGTTTACGTAGATGTACTTTTTGACGAGTATGTTTTGATTATTCTTGTAAGATGTACGTAGCAGGGTTGCGGATTGTAGATTTCAAATCTGCATCTGACTACGCATTTATTTTCCTAAATTCCTAGTCTATAAATCTCTATCAAACAGAAAGCCGTCCTTAAACGATTATTTTCTATAAAAGTGCTTATATTAGATAGGGACTAAATACATTGCCTACTGATATGAGTAGAGGGGACACAGCCTAGCGTTGATATGGTATATTTAGATACATAAGATGAAAGATAGCTAATTGTTGAAAAAGTCATTCGTTGTATATGCTTAACCATACAAGCCTGTCTGAAATGCAGAAATGTTTTGAGCTGGAATCGTACATATGAAATTTAAAAAACATTCTGCATAACAGTTTTCATTACTAATGCTTTAGACATTGTGGTTTTCTGTTCTACGTTACATCAAAACAACAACACCCACGCCCCTAATTACCAGCAAGTTAAATCATTTCTAGCCAATTAAACCGTTATGAATCATTTCCAGATAACTGCGCCTGATTTATGTTTCTCCGCCATTCAGTACGCATAGTCACGACTAATTGAAAGGGTGTATGAAGATCAGGATAGGCAGGGTAGTTTGCAATATAATTCCGTATTTAGATGATTCTAATTCGAATCGAGTCAAACCACCTTCCCCTTGGAGGGGACAGTATACCTACTTTCAATATAGAAACACAGTAAATTGGTTTCAGCATTTCGAACGTTTTCCTCATTCATATTCGGAACGCATGATGAAGACGTTAGTCATTAGGAGGCGTTACACAATTCGTAAAAGAAAAATCATCGAGACAAGTAACTAAAACTAGAACATCTGAATGAATCTGAATTAGGATTGGACACTGACCAAGCAAATAACAAATGTGGGTGAAATAACGTATCAAACATGGATTTCGCGTAAAATACCCGTTTAACTTTCTTATATTATGTTTCTTGAATAGACAAAAGGTGGTGTCTGAATGACTATCTCACAGATTTATTCGTTTTCTTCTTTTTTCTTCTTTTCTTTAAAAAAATGAAATATTTTCTGTAGATAAAAAGACAACACACATCTATAAAGTCACACAAAACTTTATTATTGAAACACTATTAAACCCAATTTATAACTGTTTAGATGGACATATATCCTTTATTGTGATTTAAGAAACACGAGCATTAATTTGATAAATCAATGTATTTGGAAATTGGTTCCTACCTGGACGAGAATGCAAATATTATCGTAAAATCCATGTAAACACCATGATGCTGAGCATTTTTCCTCTCTTTTTCAGGGCCAGCGGATATGACGAAACGAAAATGGCGGACAAAGAGTTTGTATGTCGTCACTATACTACGTCACGATAATGTCATCAAAACCCTGGTTCTATAAATAGACTTGCGGATACCAAACATGAAATCTATTGAGCGCGTAGACACTACAATATTGAGATGTTGGATTTATTTTAGTGTGTGTAAATTCCTGGATAAGACTTAAGTGGATGATTTGGAAGAAGTTACGAGAAGTGACGTCATCATCCGGAAAAATGCGACTTAGCTCAATGTTATGTTTTATCTTGATAATCATAGGGACATTTTTAAAAATCAGTGCCAAAAGTCGGCTCTCTCTCTGGCTAGACGAACAACAAGTTTATTCAATTGCACGTAAGTAAATTGTTTTTCATTTTAACCAGAGTATATGTTGTCCTATACAGAACTGGGCTCCTTAATTTAACCTCTTTGCTACAAATTTTGTTTGTTTAGATTGATGAAAATATCATCGGGTAGTCTCACCTTCAATTAAATACTTCCATTAGTACCGAAGAAGTTAGCACTCTTCATTGATAAATATTGTTAGGAAGCCTACATGATATTTTTCTTGCGATTTTAGAGGGTATTGTTTCAAATGGGTCAGTTATGTCAAATCAGTAGGTTTAATGCGGCTTTTCTGGTGAACATTCCCGGGGAATTTTTGTTAAGGTATTTAAGTCGGAATTCCTTCTTGCGCGAGTCTAATGAAACATCTGTATTCTACAAATCGATTTAATGAGATGAGAATACGTGTTAGGCAACTAGTTGGCCTGGTTTCTTCAGGAATTAGAGGATCAAAGTAATCGAAAGACAGTAAAGCTTCCTGAGTTCAAGCCGGGTTAAATTTTTGGTCTTCGATTTCTACCGTTATATATCTGGTCATATGGTGGTTTTGGAGCAATGATAGAAATGCCCCTACAGCTGCGTGGAGGCTTTCTGTAACGTAATACAATTTATAAATATATGTTATATATGTGTGTTCGTTATCACTTGCAGTAATCATGCAGCCATCTAAAAGATGCACCTCATGAGAAATTATACTTTGTGTAATGAATGTTGTTGTAGTCCATTGCGTGTCCTTTCATTAAAAGAAAACTTATTACCTCTATGATACTCTTGTTAAATAGGATATCATTAGGTATTGAATGAAAGCTTTAGATTAGAAGATATATGTAAGTACATGGCCAATAGACATTTGAAATATTCTTGAAACGGAACGGGAATAATTAACCTTGGTGCAGGTTTTGAATAATGCCCCCTATACTACTCTTCAATCATAAATCGCTATTCTATGTCCAATGTTTCAGTTTCATGAAAACATATAAAGACATGTAAACACCATCCACACATATCAATAAAACACAAATAACCAACAATATCAGATGCACATAAAATATGCCCATATAGTACGAAAAATATAACCAACTCCATATCGACGAAACGCACCCATACCCGAGATATGTCCGAATTTCTTCGCCAATTGTCAATCGCTTTTTCCAGGAACGATCTCAAATGATAGGGAAATAAATTTCTTTAAATGAAAAGTAACTGTCATTCCAACACACTCACTAAAAGCTATACCATACAAAACAATGACATATATGTGAACATACCCAACAATAAGCTACTTCATTTTTACTCCTCTGTAGGCAGAGCCGTTAATCTCTTTTGCTTGGCCTGCCGAATTATTAGCACATGACCTTCACGTTACTTTGTACAGCGCTCAGCATATCTAGTAAACTAAACGATAATTAGTACCGAGGCCAGACTCCCGTTTTTTTTTTAGTGTTTATCAGCAGGAGATTAATACATTACCCCCGTATGGCATTTTGAGTCTAAACCAAATTGAAGACAACACCAAACAACAAATAATATCATGAATGCAAGATGGGTCAAATAAGGTCTGAGGAATTTTGGATAAAGGAGTGAATGCAATATGCACTGGTTTGACCTTTGGACGAGTTTTTTTTAACTTTTTCAAAAGGAACGTGTTAGATATTGTATGCTATAATCAGTTCATTCTAATTGTTTTGCAACTGGTAGTCAGATTTAGTGAGCATGTTCCAAAATGACTAATACAATAATCTTTTGATAGACAACATTATAGAATTTGGGTGCAAGACGTGCAGACCTATTTGAACTAAGCGAAACGTGGCAAGGGAATGGTTAAAGTTGTATATGCCAATATCAGTGCATTTTAATCGTTTTTAAAAGTTTATCAATTTAGGCTTGGTCTGATATGACTAAGACATAGTCATCGTAATCGCTTCAAGAATACCATCGGTAATTAACGGCGTAACCACGAAACATACCGACACACACAACCGCCCTCATATCCAACAAGGGCATCTTTCCATAACATAGCAGGGCTTTTTCTCGTAGTTTTCCTAAATATTCAGTCACAACCGCTTTTTGGTTTCTTAATTCACCAATCTCATCGATACAATTTTCAATAACTAATGATAGTAAAACGGCAATAGCATCACAATTTGAAACATTAATTCTCTGGTAAACTGTTCAATCATTCATCGAAACAATTCTAATTAGTACCCACAATGTTGAACCTAAAGAAGCAACACGTAAGTTAGTTGTGTGACATTACCCCTCATCTGGATGAATGGATTATACTCAAACTTGATACGCTATCGATAATCCCAATGTTATTTGACTCCCGTTTTACTATCTCAATATGCCATGTAACCGATAATGCAAAAACGTGTTTACGTGATTCATGTTGTAAAGAACTGTTCTGTAGAATGTCATTCAAGAACATTAACCCTTAGAATGCTGGGTAATTTTCTAAAAATAGATTTTTGTGACGTCTACTTTTCTAAACTTTAAATATCTGCTTAATATCGTTGATGAAAGATACGCAGAAAAGCAAACGAGTTAGATCACAGGCCTTTAGTCAATTTACTTGGTTGGTGATCTGGATCTAACCTGTTTGCATAAGCATGTAGTCGGTTCAAGCACTATAAGGGTTATCCGCTAATAATGGACCCACCCGTTTCTTTTAACACAGATTAACCCCGATTAATCGCACAAGATCCGGTCTGGAAATGGAAATGGCGAATTTGATATGACCATTTGTAATTTATGGAAAAGTAATCCCCTTCCAAGGTCATCTGTTTTAACCCTTAGAATGATGGGTGATTTTTTAAGAATAGATGTTTGTGTCGTTTGCGTTCGAAACCCTTAAATGTCTTCTTAATTGATGGACTATATCTTTTTGTTAGATTCGTCGGCAAATACTTCTGCAAAAGAGGCGAGGAGGCAAGGTTTAATCGACAAAGGGATTTAACCTAATACATTCTATGTGCTTTGATGATGGGTCGAAATTGATAGGAGCAGGCGATTAAGAAATACATCTGATCAAATAGGGCGTCTGGCATCATAAATGGCGAATTTGATATAACCTGAGATGTTACATGGAAAAAAAATGTATTGTTGCGTCTGGTTCAATTCGTAATGACATTTGAGTCTAGATTATCATTTCTTGTTTAATGGTAAGGTATATGCCTATGTGCCTTGGCCATGAAATACAGGTGTGACTTTATGTTTAATGTTGGTTAGGAGAGAAAGTGTTTATAGATATCGTGCATTCATTTGAAATCAATGGACGCACTTCAAATCGACAATGAAATAAGACAATAGTTTTTATGAAGTGTACTTTTTTTTTTACAGGTATACAGTATTATATTGTTGTATTAAAACCTTGTTCATAGCTCTGTACTTTCAATTGTTTAATCAAGACATCGGTTATGATCGAGTACTGCTGTAGTATCCAAGAACCAGTCATCGAAAGTGATTTTGATATGCTTAAATAAGCTTCCTTCACAATCGATATAAAAAAATCAAACAAAACAACACACATTTGTTATAAGATATTGATTTTGATTTGTATTGAGTCTAGATCGAAAACATCAGAAGAAATTCCAGTGTTGATTTTAGAAATGAAAGTTATCATGTCCTTTTGGACACACATCTTTTGAAACTATGTGTACAAGGGTAAAACTATGCGTCCGAATACCAATGATCCAAGCCATAAGATCATGTCAAATAGTATAACACTTGTTATTAATGATAATCTTAGCTTAAATGACTCAAAACAATGCAGATTTGATAGAAAGAAAGCATGAGACAGCATGTATAATGATATCAATTACATTGTAAACATTACTTGTGCTGATGAGAATGCTTCCGGCTGGACACATATCTTTTGAAATGATGTGTCCCCAGCAATTTTTATGTGTATATGACGCGGGACGCAGAGGTAAGATTATCTTTTTAGAAACCCGTAGTATTTTGCGTACAACTTCTTCTAAAGTATGTAGTTTAAGATAGCAACTTAAATTAAAAATAGCGTGGATGTAAACCATTTCTCATTAAAACTAGTTGTTTTTATTTAGACATTGATTTCATCAACTTTATGATATTAAAGAGGTCCTATTTGTAAACCAAGGTTATGAAGATCTAAGAAAGCACTATTATAACACCTGTTGTCAGATTTAATGTGCTTTAATGGCCAAGTTGAATAACAGAGCGGCACCATTTCTCAATACCACCCTCATTCTTAAACCTTTATAATGCTGGGTGTTTTTTCTAAAAACAGATTTTGTATCGTCTGCTTCCCAAAACATATAATATCTGCTTAGTTTTGAAAATGAAAGATATTCAGAGTAGCCAACATATTAGATCACAGGCCAGCAGAGTTTGCAGACGATATTTCAAAATGGGATGAAAATGGAAAACAATCTTTTGATATGGTTGAAAACATTGTGAGAAAAGGAGAAATTGCTCGTCACCAGCATTTTCTTCCTTACTCATAATGTTTTCCAGAGTCGTCTGCAACAAAGTGGTAAAATGTCGCTAGTGTTTAGTAACGGGTAAAGCACAGACTTCGAAACGTTTCAGATCGTGTTGATTTATCTACATGCACGAGGACTCTGCGAGCTGTTCTGTAATATGCTTTATTCGAAATCTTCATAATTCGAAGCAGAAACATCCAGTTTTGACAAAACCTGGCCCGAATCACCGATGTTTTCACCACCTCGGTAATGAACCCATACGATTCGGGGTATAACTGAAAGTAATTTATCAATTTAAAGGCATTCGTCATCGATAATTACCGCACGTCACTTCACCGGCGATAGCGGCTTTCCACGTGAAATAACTGCCAAGGTAAACCCCTTCAATCAAACTTGTCTTCCAAGATTAATGCTCCTGCAAAGAGGAGTGCGAAAAACGAGGGGAAACAACAAATAGCACACTTATAGTGTTGAAATAAAGGCGTCAAATTTGCAATAAAAGTGATACCATCTTAATTTCCTTTATGTGAAGTTTATTGGAGAAACAAAGTCTGTTGCGAAGATGCTATTTGCATTTTGTAATTAGCTATTGCCCTAAATAAACAAGATGTTAAGCAGATGCGGTGGAACGATTTTTAAAAAACATTGTGACAAGAAAACGTGACGTTTTTAAATTATAATCAAGATCAATTTCACATTTTCCCTCCATGATACGTACCAAAGGCATGCCTGGATATAACCAGTTTGCATAGGCAAGAAGTCAGTTCCATTACTATACGGGGTTAAGCTCTAGAAGGATGTATCTGTTTGAATTGTGTCCTGTGCGTAGATGTCACTCTTTTCGATACCCTGTCAATTAGGCTGCCATGTACTAATTGGCCTAAAGGTGCGTCAGCACCTTAGTCCATTGAATTTACATACCACTTTTTGAGGGTCGGTACTTTATCGATACACAAACAGCGGTCTGACCCCAATTACTCATTAACCATCCGCCTTCACTGTGCGGACTAATACCTTCGTTGAACTAGGAATGTAGTCCGGATTTACTCGCTTTGTTTTGCTCTACATGATTATAACTGTTGCCTCATGGGAAATCGTAAAATGTAAATAGGCTATCGTTCAGTCTCTGTTCACTAAAATAATCATTATAGTAATGGTGGTAAAAAGAGCAGCTGTTTTCCTCGAGATGTTGCCCAAAGACATTTTCAAATGTATCCTCAATCATGTTGCTTTAAATGCACCTTAGTCCTTCAGCGCTATCAGTGCTTTGATTTTTCAAAGCGGTCGCATAGAGGCGCGTGTTCACAGATATTGAAATTTTGAAGTTATTTCTTTAAGACTGCACAACATCTGTTACCTACTGGAGAATTGTCATTGGAAACAAGATTAGATCGTGCTTTTGTGTGTATACAATGTATAACATGCATTTTATTCCAAAACGTGACATCGCCCTTGAACGTTACCGCATATAAACTGTACATACTTATATGAATTAACGCTTCCTGATTAAATTATGATTTCAATAGCTACTTCTTATTACATATCAAACAACAATACAAAAGCTGTATTGTTTCAACGGCATTTTATTTTGACTTTCAAATTCTCTCTTCTGTCAACGAGCACTTTAAGATAATATTTCCACTGACTGTCTAGAAGATATCAGGACCGATAGAATAAATAACAGTGTTATTTGTTTTAACCCATTACCAATTAATAACGACATTTGACCACTTTGTTGCAGATGACTAACGAAAACGGTTAGAAAACATTGTGGGTAAAGGAAAAAATTGCTCGTAACGAGCAATTTCTCCTTTTCCCACAATGTTTTCTGCCCTATCAGAAGATTAGTTTCCTAAATCATCACATTTTGACAGGTCGTCTCCAAACTCATTCAATTTGGGACAGTCGAAAATTTGGTGTTTAGGAAAGTGTTAACAGACCTGAAATCTTCTAGACAGTCAGTGAGAATACATGTTCAACTCATGCCTGTTTTGTCCATTGCAGAAGCGACGTTGGCGTTATCCATAATAGACAATGGTCGTGTGCAGAAATACCTAACGGAGAAGGGCCTCGAGAGCTCGTTGCCCGTGTTACCCCCGGAGGTAGAAACTGTCAACCTCACATGGGAAGCAGGCGACGAACTGGTAAGTTTATTTACTTTATATTTGCCCTTTACGCCAAGTTACATGTTGGGCAGCAACTAGTTTACTTGGCGGCAGGCCTGTGATCTAACCTATTTGCATAAGCATGAAGTCGGTTTCAGCACTATAATGGTTAACATATATAATTCAGGGGAAGGATAGAAACTAATACAAATCTCGGCTCGACTCACCTTAATACCTTTGAACAAAGCATACAGTATTTACTTTAAGATGTACAAACCTTAATGCAAAACAAAGATAAAATGCGGCAAGTCAACTTACAAAAATACATATACAAAGTTGAACCATACTGTTCGGACATGTTCGATACAACTTTTTCACGTACCCTTCATCATTCAAACTTGTGCAAAACGAAGCTTTAATTCGACATCCGGTTGTTCCGGGATTGTTAGTACTGACAGGGTATTTATTCTGTGTCTAAACAGATTGTGAGTGTATTTGTTTTTAACCACAACCTGTTACTGATTGACAAACCAACGCTCCATTTGCTCTCCTTAATGGCAAAGAAACTATCTCATTGATTCGAAATGCGAGAACCCGTCGAATTAATGATTTTTCCTAGCCTGCGAATAAAAAATGTTTAAAGCCTGGTTTATAAGACTTTCTGGCATACCCATGTAGATCCAAACTCATCAATTGTAGCTATGATTGGTCAATAATCTACAAAGTACAATAAAGGTCCTCCATTATCAAGATTCTAGTATTAAGATATGTATTTTTTTTTAAGGCCTCTTCTCCTCTATAAAACGCAATATTCGTTGTGTTCTACTCGTTAGCGTATTTGTTTGATAAACTTGGAACTACGAATTAAAGCACCTGTTACCAAACGTTATGCTCGTTTTATCGAATGATCTTTCATATCTATGCGAAATACGAAGATAATGCTTTTGTCATACGCATTTGATGTCTTTATACTAATTAACTACTTACATTACAGGATGTCGTTTCCATCTTAATTGCTTACGATATAATGTTAATGTCTTGTTCGAGGGTTCAGTGCAATTTTATAGCAAGTGCTTCATGTTTATGAAGCACTTACTGTAGTCTTGCATTGAACCTTTGTTTTTTCGTTAACTTAATGACATTCTATACGAAAATGAATATTTCCTGATGATGATGGTAAAAGTAATTTTAGTAAAAGTTAGTTAACTTTGTTTTCATTTATTTTGTATTCATCGTTGGCCTTACCAGTACCGTCAGTGCTTTGATAGCCTGTTTTTCATAGTGCCAGTAAAGAGTTTAATAGAACATAAATAAGTATACCTATTAATAATTATGGGCCGTGTCATACTTAGAGCATCCTGAAGGCGCTATGTGCAGTTTTCTTAAAACCAAGTCTTTTTTCGTTTGGTTAACATATCTGCACGATGAAATTATCACATTTTTGACTGACACAAAGTGCAATTGCAACCCTCATTTTAATTGTCATATGCGGCACAATTGATATCAATAGCATGTTTCTATACTAATTCCCTCTTTAGTCTTCCTACACACCAATATAATCAAAATGCATGTATATAAAAATCTTCTAATTTATCGGGTGATTAAGAAGGGGCAACTACATGGTGATCAAACTGTCAGGTACCACGCTGACGACGAAAGAGCATAATTTAACAACACTACTGCAACCGTTAGTCTTCACAGGGGAGATTTTACCATGGTGCTTTGCTTACAGACTGGTATGGTTTAGTAGGCATTATAACAGTAATAGAATGGCATTATCAGATCGGTGGGAATGAAACATTACACGCTCCAGTCTGGTCGTATCGACGTTCCCGTGTGATTAATAGGTTACTGCACTTGTACGTCTCCAATAATTCGATCCACAACCAGATTTCGTAACCCTTCTACAGATGAACTGATGCAAGAATGAATAAATGAATTAATAGATACGTGAATTAACGAATGGCCGACAGAAGGAACGAACGAATGAATAAGGGAAGGAAGGAACGAACAAATGGACGAATAAATAAATAAATAAATAGATAGATAAATAAATAAATGAATAAATAAATACATAAATAATGAACGAACTAACGAACGAACGAACGAACGAACGAACGAACGAACGAACGAACGAATAATTGGGTGAATTATTAGGTAAATTATTGGGTGAATGAATATGGCTTTAAATTGCAACGACAATTGCGCGCATATGACTGGTTTTTAAAACATCGTTTCTGTCATATCAATTGATCTTTGTATTATGTATAAATGAAAACCGTTACATTACGATTATAAATCAAACCAAATTGGAAGTCTACCTTAAGAGATATTAACGATTCGGGTTAGTTTCATAAAACATAATAGTTTCATAATAGGCCTGGTCACAAAAACATATTTTTATTCAGCATTCTAAGGGTTAAACAAGTTATTTCAAATCACAAGTATTCTAAACATTCGCAGAAGCTACAAGACATCCTGTTTTATTAAAGCCCGGTCCAAATCGTAAATCTTGGCGGAGTCTGGGAGAAAAACGCATCTTTCTTCCGACCTGACGTCGTGAAGTGTTGCAGCATCTTTGAACCTCAAGTGGTAATATAGCTTCGCGATAAACGTGCATTAATTATCCAAGACGATGTATGTTTAATTTATAGCTTCGAAAGTATGAGCTTTCCCCTTTACATTATACTGCTGTATGCTATGATATCATATTCTATTTTGATTTTATTTTTATTTCACATTTAACGGTCTTGTATTTGTTGTATCTTAGTCTCTTTTAAAATAGGTTTATATGAATATGTGTTAACCGGATAGAGCGTGCAATTAAGAACTGATGAGTTTGTTCATTGTTGGATTACACGTCTGTAATAAAGCGTTTTGTAATTACAAGGGCTTTGAATATGTTGATTATATCAAAACGGGTAGATTATTATTTCAAAGTACGCTTTAAAATGTCAAGCTTTTCTTTAATAGCGTCGCATTCTGTAAGAATCCAGAGAGAAAGATTCATGCAAATCAGATAAGTGTAAAAGATATCATTTGAATACATGCTTATTACAAAGACTTAAGTACAAAATTAGTTCAGGTGTCCGTAGAAATTTGTCTAAAACGCTCTAATTTTAACGGTATTTCAAACTATTTCATCGAACTCTATTTTAGTGGAACCTGGTAATGTATTCCCGACGAAACGCTTCTGTAGTGTCAACATGATCTTCCTGGTTAGGAAGAAATGATTTAGATACCAAGAGAAAACAAATGCATTTTATTTGCATATCTGAAGCTGGCAGAACTTCTTTTTCACGGGCTAGAGTTGTGTGTTGGGTGGGTGTGTTTTGCCGTTAACACTAGAAACAATCACGATTTGAAAATCAAAACAAAATCAGACGGATCACTGTCGTGAATCGGTATTTTAGAAGTAGCGAGAGACTTACGACCGTGTTTTGCAGAGCGGCACGTCGAGCACTTTTGTACTGGCGGTGATTTTATAAACAATAAAGATTACAGCCAGACAGGCCTTCCAGCATGAGACGTCGGGAGCACTATCTTTACGGGTTTCCGGAGAACCGAACGTCTCTCTGAGACGGGGTGAGCTGTTAAAGTATATGCGATGCCAACTGTTGTTCATGTAGACAAGAGTTGTGCAAGTGAAAATCAGATCGATTGTGCATGAACAGTAGCGTATTAGTTATAGAGATGCTGTAATTTCACATAATGTCCCAAGAGGGGTCTTATGGCCATTCGTGCTAAAAATGTGGTTTGGCCTCACATTGAATAAAAGCATAACAAGCAATAGGAAGCTTTTGATGTCAAACGTATACTTTATGCGACAATTGTTGATCTATTATCCTTTATTACAAAATCCGAGACCATGGACTTCGAACGAAAAACATGATGGCAGGAAGAGATTTCTGTCAAATATATGCTTTTAAAGGAGCTTTATGCCAAATTTATACCTGTTAAAACGGTGTTATTGTCATGTTATGTCAACGTTTTAACCAGAGAACAGAGTGAACATTGTATTTAATGCGTGTGTTTTGGTACAGCATGCGTTGTGATTGGCGGGTAATAGGTTTTATGCTTCCGGAATAGATTTTCCAGGGGCGATGTAACGCTATATTTGAAATGACACCCCTTTTAGCATCCACTTTCTGTTATTATGTACAAACATGGTTAAAGGTTAAAGAGCATGTCAATGGTTCAGTGCAATACTATAGTACGTGCTTTCACGTTTGTGAAGCACTTAATATAGTCTTGCACTAAACCCCTCCATGTTTATTGCTTTATGTGAAATGCTGATTATGTTACGTGTTTTGCTAATACATTTAGAGTTGGAAAATCGATTCTTTGGGGATACAAGACAGTTACTATTCTATTTATGGTGGGCTAGAGACTACAGCTATCAAATAGCTGAAATAATATTGCAACGGCGTTTAACCACATATAAACAACAAACATGTACGATTATAACAGGTCAATTAAACTATAGGATCGACACGATAAGCTGTTGATTATTATCAATAACATCATCATTATCAATATCTGTATATTAATTTATTATTCATGTGTCGTCATTATTATTGTGATTATTCAGTTTAAACTTATCTATTTTACATCGATTGTGAAACAAGAATCTTACAACTTAGATTAATTACGCTCAATTCTGCTTCCTGGGTACATAACCAGTACTCGCGCCGAAAGTCGATTAAAGAATGTTCGCATGGAAGATCCAGCTACTAACGGGATTCAAATGACCCCCTCGTGTCCAGAAGCCGACGATCTTCCGCTGGGCCATGTCTTTCACTAAATAATACTATTATCATCATCATTATGAGTAGTAGTACCTTTATAATGCACCATTATAAGTAGTAGTACCTTTTTAATGCACCATTATATTTAGTTGTACCTTTATAATGCACCATTATAAGTAGTTGTACCTTTATAATGCACCATTATAAGTAGATGTACCTTTATAATGCACCATTATAAGTAGTAGTACCTTTATAATGCACCATTATAAGTAGTAGTACCTTTATAATGCACCATTATAAGTAGTAGTACCTTTATAATGCACCATTATAAGTAGTAGTACCTTTATAATGCACCATTATAAGTAGTTGTACCTTATAATGCACCATTATAAGTAGTAGTACCTTTATAATGCACCATTATAAGTAGTAGTACCTTTATAATGCACCATTATAAGTAGTTGTACCTTTATAATGCACCATTATAAGTAGTTGTACCTTTTTAATGCACCATTATAAGTAGTAGTACCTTTATAATGCACCATTATAAGTAGTAGTACCTTTATAATGCACCATTATAAGTAGTAGTACCTTTATAATGCACCATTATAAGTAGTAGTACCTTTATAATGCACCATCATAAGTAGTAGTACCTTTATAATGCACCATTATAAGTAGTAGTACCTTTAAAATGCACCATTATAAGTAGTAGTACCTTTATAATGCACCATTATAAGTAGTAGTACCTTTATAATGCACCATTATAAGTACTAGTACCTTTATAATGCACCATTATAAGCATACTCATAACTACAAGGAGTAATTCAGTCAAGTAAGAAGCAGTTGCGCCTTAGATTAATTACTTTTGTTTTCGCTCCTTACATCTTATAATGAGCAATCCTTGTGCAATTCTGCAAACGAGTTTTGTAACGTGTGTATAAGCCTGTCCGCCAAGGGGGTTCCATAGCTCTACTTATGTATCCATCAACCACCAGATTGGTTCCAACTTGCGATGCACATTAACCGCTCGTTAACGCATTACTACGATGAAGTTTCGTTGAAACAAGCTCATGATTTCGATCAAAAGACGCAGAAAGGGAAGAAAATGTTGGTTCTCAGCAAATTCTCCTTTTCGAACAATGATCTCGTTCCCAATGTCTGCAAGTATTGACTTGACATAGTTTTGCTGTTGATCACCTATGTATTGAAATGATATAACGGAAACTTAAGATGTGTTACATGATTGCCCGGATATCCCTATGGTATTTACAGGACAGGGTAGATCGTTTGCGCTGTCGATGAGTTAATGCGAGTTACTTAGTCGACGGCGATAGACTGCACACATAGATTTGATGAGTTTCGTCTCTCCCCCATCTTCTCCTCTAACCCTCTTCTGCTATGCGTTGTTGTTGATAGTATTGTATTGTCCGAGTTTTCGAAACCATGCCTTATTCGAAAAATGCATACAGTCCCATCGATATCGAATAAGCGGGATTCGAATCCAGTTTTTCATGCGATGATTCGCCTTGTTGGTATTGGGCTTGTGAATTGTTTTACTCTGCACGACTCATCCCTTAACCCTTAGAGTGCTTGGCAAACTCTAAAAATAATTTTTTGTGTCGTCTGCTTTCTAAAAACTTAAATATCTGCTTAATTTTGAACAGGAATGATAATCAGAGTAGCAAACAGGTTAGATCACAGGTCAGCCGCCAATTTACTTGGCAGCTGGCCAGGATCTTACCTATGTGCATAAGCATGAAGTCGGTCCCAGCACTATAATGCTAAGGGTTGACGTTAAATTTTTATTTATTTTTCTATTACTTACGAGCAAAGCATTATCATTGAAATGTAAACAATCAATAAAAAATCTGCTGACCGCATAAACCTAATGTATTCAAACATGAAAGGCAGAAAGCAAGTGTTATATTTACAAGAAAAGTTTAGGTGTTATAGTGTTAAAATTTAAACACATAAAACTGTACTTGTAGGCAAACAAACTTATCTTCGAATAAATAACGCGAATACTATAAATGTTCGTGTCTATGAATTCCATCGACTGACTCACCTCCGTGAACATACAAAATAAATCCTTAGAAACAGCTCGACAATTGGAAAAGAATCCCTTAACGATCGTTTTCTCCTTTTGTCACAATCTCCACTTCCCAAAACTATATAAGAGGAAGTGCATTTTCTTGGTTATGTATTGCTTTGGTTTTAAATTAAAAATCAAATCTAACAATTATTGACTTATATTTAAAACGAGATTCTAACAATAGTTGGCGTGCTTTAGACGTATATAGAAAAAAACATGTATTAATTTTCAAAATGTTTCATATATCAGATCCCCTTTGGTCAGAAACAGAATTACACATGTTGTTTCGAGTTAAGTTCAGGGTAATTCAATGTTGCTTTGAATAACTTCATACATAGTTTTGGATGCTTTTTCCATGTCAAATGATAAGCAAAGAATGATATTGATTCTCGAGAAAAGCATTGTTTAAATCCCCGGATGCAAAGAAACACCGTAGTCATATCACCTAGAATTGTGTAAGCCAAGAGTAAATGGGTGTGGAATTTGATAAGCAAACATTTACATTGTTGATCCACTTCAACGATAAATCAAAGGATTTTTTACCCTTTACATAAGTCTATTAACCCGTTACCAAACAATAACGATATCTAACCACATTGTTGCAGACAACTCTGGAAAATAGTGTGGGAAAAGGAGCAATTTTCCCCTTTTCCCATAATGTTTTGTACCCTATCAGAAGATTTTTTCCAATTTCATAACATTTTGAAACAACGTCTGGAAACTCTATCAATTTGGGACAGTCGAAAATTTAGTGTTTGGTAAAGGGTCAAAAGGCACATTTGCTACTTTAGCAAACCCGTTGCGAGATTCCTACCCGTGTTTTTTTTCAAAGTTTGAATTGTGTAATATATATATTCATCTTTTAGACTATTTAGGATCCGTTGGTCGCAGAATTGTGTTTGCTCGCGCTCCCTAAGACATTGTCTTTTGTCTTTCGATAATACATCCCTTTGAACGTATTCTTCAATATTAAAGGTTGTCGTTAAAGATTAAGTATAAAAGTAAACATATAAGTTGGAGTAAATCCACTTTGATTTTTATAGGAAAAGCATTTTCAACTATAATCTGGCATCTATAACATATCATTGTATACCTCATGACAGGCTAGTCACATGTATATCAGGTTAACGTTTTACTTGATATCTTATGCCAAAAATGTGTTAAAAAAAAAAACAAGAATACGTGGCTATCGTTTAAAGAATCATGTCACGCTTAAACCATCATAAATTATGGTTATAGTCTGGTTATATTAACCATAAGAATAGTTATAGATACATCTGCTTAATACAAGATAAACATTCCATAACATTTTCGTAGTAATAACAAATAAGACTCGGTAAGGTTTTGCCCAGCCGACCTATCATATATTCGTAATTGGTCACATGTGTACTTGAGATGGAATCAAAGTACCTGAAGGGTGCATTCCGTTTGACTCTGGAGTAGGATCATCAATTCCGTAAGAACGAATCAAACGAAGGAAACTGTTGTGAGTAATAACACTGATTGTTTCCTTGATTGGTTACCGAAGTGGGTGAAACCAGAGAAACGAGTGTACATACAGCGGTCTCGATTAACATTGGGTGCGAAAGTTCCTAAGGCCATGATTCAATGGGCTTGGCACACGCATGAAAACATTCGGAACACCTCAAGCGTTTCTTGAATTAACATTGGAGGTAATGGAGAGCCATTTGAAAGGAGTCCAGCAACATGGCGGCGACAAAGGGCATGTCCGTTTGCAATCGCATCAACTCGGCAATCTCAGGCATAAACAAAAATGCGCGCTGCAAGGGTTTGGATATTCCTGCATGCGCACGGACGTCAGTTTCCCAGCCAGGCAAGACGTTACATGAATCAAGCCAACGAGTCCCGCATTCGCACGGACGTCAGTTTTCCAGCCAGGCAAGACGTTACATGAATCAAGCCAACGAGTCCCGCATTCACACGGACGTCAGTTTTCCAGCCAGATAAGATGTTACATGAATCAAGCCAACGAGTCCCGCATTCGCACGGAGGTCAGTTTTCCAGCCAGGCAAGACGTTACATGAATCAAGCCAACGACTCCCGCATTCGCACGGACGTCAGTTTTCCAGCCAGGCAAGACGTTACATGAATCAAGCCAACGAGTCCCGCATTCGCACGGACGTCAGTTTTACAGCCAGGCAAGACGTTACATAAATCAAGCCAACGAGACAACCGCAACCTTGCAGCTAGACTGCGCATGCCCTGTAGACTAGACATGCGCGAACTATTAGCACTTCATTGTATTGACAGAATCGACAGCCCGGTATGTCTGCACCTCGACAACGCCAATAAACAAACCAGCATCTCAATCAGCGAGCCTCTCCACTTAAACGCTTCCCTCGTCGGCTAGAATTTCGGGGGAAGATTGATCGCGGCTTTTAATTCTAGAGATGGTTTTGATTTGTTTGATTAAATACGGTTGAAAACATAATGACGAAGTTTCTTCTTTCGGCATCATATTTTCAAATGCAATCTGTTTTATTTCTTTTTATTATTTTTTTTTTTCACTTGTAAAAGGAAAGGTCAAAGCGACGGGTTTTGTAAACAAAGCTTCTTTTAGAACGCCAAAGCTATAACCAATTGGAGGTGGTTCCGGTATCTACGAAGATACACGTAACGCCGTTATAAAGCATGGGTTATCATATACCACCAGATCCAGAAAGTTGATTGTCAACTCATGTGGGGTACACAATGTGGCTATCATGGGCAAAGGTAGGTGAAAAAGCAAAATTGCCATCTTGTTTGGACAATCAGATTGTAAACATTGATCACGTGATTCCCCGCCCGATAAAGGGCTAGTTGTAAAAAACGAGAGACAAACAAATGGAAAATTGACCTTTTTTCTTGACCCTGATAGGCATGTTTGTATGTGAGAAAAACCCGACCAACCTCTGTTCTTTCTAATCATGTGGTGCCTTTAAGAATTACCTTTATGGACAAAACAATATGTTCCTTAGATACAAAGACATAGACAAAGACGTCTGATATTATGCCAAACATAACGGCTGATCCTTGACATCAATTAATTTTTAACTCATTGATGAGAGACGGTTCATATTGTGTAGCTGGGTCTGGAACCCGAAGTCAGAAAATCAAACTATTCCTGATCGACACGCTGTTCAAACATTTCAATGGCTGGTTCAACATTCGTGCCGAAGTGTTACCCTCGAAACAGTGTGAATTAGGAAGCACGTTAAAACGTCTACTCCTAATAAATCAGAGCTATTCCAGATACGTGTAAATCGTCTGTGTGTATCGGGAAAACATGAAAACACGAATAAATATACTCCCTATGTCTGGTCCAAGTCAGATTCTCAAAGTGCGAGCGATTTTTGATTTCACCCTTAGGGAAAACTGTTCCTGTAGTGATCTAGGAAATTTCGGAGCTCGGAAAATTTCGAAAAATTTTCCAAAAGTCAACCTGGAATACCTTTAACAATTCATTGCTAATTTATCAGTACCACGGAAACCAGACTTATCCAGCATTGAGATTCTTGTTGTGTTTGAATTTTGGGTTGGATACAGATCGATGATAAATTTTGAATCTTGCAGTGACGATATAGTTCTCTCTTTTTCATTAACAAGAATCCCATTATAAAAGTTGTGACTATTTAATATGAAAGCAGAAGCAGACAGAAGAACTTACCAAGAAAAAAACAAGCATTTGGGATATCACGGTTGCAAAGCGGCATAAGGAGCAATATGTTATAATTTATAATCATGTTTGAGATGTTTCTGAAGTCTTATGCCACAGGTTGGTCAACAAGTTCGATGATGATAAACCAACTCATGTAATTTTAAGTCAACGTTTGTTTCCTTAATCCAAACATCTTACGGGGATCATCTTTGTGTTCGCCAGAAAGTAAACGAGAGATCTTCACAGTATTATCACATTGCTGTATCCTATGCATGCATACAAAGACATGGACAAATTTCATTGACATTAGCTAGTACAGCTGCTAAAGTCATATGCAAAATACATATTTACAGTTACTTTTCTATGCAGAATGGTGTATGCGATACGGTCTTTTGAATTTAAGAGTGATATTCTTCATGAACAAAAATACCATAATCTAAATTATAGCTTGTTCGAAATGAAAGGAACAGCAGACGACAAAAATAACCAGAAATGTTGAATTTCTTATTAGGAACGACTCACACCGAATCATATCTTTGTCAAAGAGATTTCTGAAGTCTTATGCAACAAGTGTATCAAATGCGTCACAGTGGTGTATTATCGAGGTACACGTCACAGTGGTGTATTATCGAGGTACACGTCACAGTGGTGTATTATCGAGGTACACGTCACAGTGGTGTATTATCGAGGTACACGTCACAGTGGTGTATTATCGAGGTACACGTCACAGTGGTTTATTATCGAGGTACACGTCACAGTGGTGTATTATCGAGGTACACGTCACAGTGGTGTATTATCGAGGTACACATCACAGTGGTGTATTATCGAGGTACGTCACAGTGGTGTATTATCGAGGTACACGTCACAGTGGTGTATTATCGAGGTACACGTCACAGTGGTGTATTATCGAGGTACACGTCACAGTGGTGTATTATCGAGGTACACGTCACAGTGGTGTATTATCGAGGTACACGTCACAGTGGTGTATTATCGAGGTACACGTCACAGTGGTGTATTATCGAGGTACACGTCACAGTGGTGTATTATCGAGGTACAGTATGGGATTAATGTCATCTATCAGACACTTGCTTGTTTCCTCTCGCTCCGCCCATTCCTGTCTCTCTTCAATTTCTTTTCTGTTCTTTTTTTTTTCAAGGTGCGTTTTCGCATTAATTGGACGTTTTGTATGCCAATAAATAAACGTACGGAAAATTCCGTCTGACAGCAAACAGTCAGGTTTTGTTATTCACTCGTCTGCGATCCGCGGTTAACAAGCAATTTGCGAGACAGCTGAACGGCTCTTCGAAATGAAGATGAGTAAATCAAAATACGTTATAGACTTTACTGATGGATTGTTGATTTCGCTGACGTAACGTCTGATTGGTTGTGAGAGAACGCCCTCTGCAACATCACACAGCCACGTTTTAACCCATTTACAAACATTATCGATAGCTGACCAGTTTGTTGCGGACGACTTTGGAAAACAGTGTTGGAAAAGGAGAAATTGCTCGTTAAGAGCAATTTCTCCTTTTCCAACAATGTTTTCTACACTATCAGAAATTATTTTTCAAATTCATCACATTTTGAAATGTCGTCTGCAAACTCTTTCAATTTGGGACAGTCGAAAACTTGGTGTTTGGTGGAGTGCGTTATCACTCTTCATATTGGTTCCCATGCTTCCAATCCTTGGCTCGGAAACGTCGGAGACCATCAGTGAAACGAGAACGTGCGTGTTTGTGTTTTTATCACGTAACAGACGTCTAGACGTTGTACACGTTAAACGCGTTATATGTGTGCGCATATGTGCGGACGTGCGTCTGGGAATAAGCACAAGCCGAGGCGTGACAGAAATCGCTTGCTATGATATCAAACAACGAGTAGCTCCGGATAATGGATCTATGTATATCCTTTGTGAGATGGTATTTTTGTATTTTTGGGTAGATATGGCTCTACAAGAACGTCGAATGTTGATATAGATTCAACGGGTTTTATTTTGATTGTACGAGTACAGATTGATATTACCTTTAGGTCCTAAAGTGCCTCCGTTGATCACCGTAAAGCTCATTTTCAAGATCGTTAAATGAAAATAAGTTTTAGACAATTTATATTTATGTGCCATTTGGTATGAACTGGTCCGTTATAGAACCCACTATCCATTTGTTCGAAAAACAGCTTGGTCAAAATTTGTGGAAGTGTTTTGTTTTTTCTTTATATATAATCGACAATACTCTACACAATATTAGTCGCGGCTTCTGAACTTTCATCCTCTTTAAGTGTTGAACGGCTAGTGTTGGTTGAAAGTAATATCCGATGCCAATCATTATCAGTGAAACAAAATCATTTGTTTAGAAATAACCACGAGCAAGTTCTTTTATTGGTCAAACGGAGAAGAATTTACTATTATGTGATTTGCAACGAATCTTTGACCTAACAGACCATAACATGGATTTTATTTACTTCTATATAGGTTATTGTACAATGTTCATTGCATATCACAATATATCACCAACTACAAACATCTTCATCTAAACATACCGTTTTACAATGGTAGCACATTTACATGTATACGTATGTATAGATATATGAAACAAAGGACTGAACGTTTGAATGGTTTGCATGATGATATATGAATGTGTGTTCATGCATTAAACGCTATTAAACCTATACTATTAATATAAATGACGGGGAAGGGTTGATGTTATAAATCAGAAATAATTAATGTAATATGATCTAAATGCATACGTACCTTTAATGACGTATTTTAATTGATAGGTACATGCAACATAGAAAGGCAATTTATCCGAAGATTAATTAAACATACTCTGGGCTCTAATTGGTGAATTTGCATCTCTTGAATGTTCGTAATGCGTTTAAGATCATAGAGCTAGCCGGATCACAGCTCTCGTCTAACTTTCTTTTGCCTAACCATTAGAATGCTTTCCAAAACCATAAATATCTGCTTAATTTTAATGAGGACAGATACTCAGGGTAGCAAACCGGTAAGATCACAGGCCAGCCGCCAATCTACATTGCGGCTGGCCCGGATATAACCTTTTTGCATAAGCGTGAAGTCGGTTACAGAAAATATAAGCGTTAAAATGCAATGCTATGACATTAGGGCAGATGAATATATATTTACATCATTCGTTTTTCAGACATACGGGTATTACACAAAGGAGCAAATTCACGCTTTCTGGGTACCGTTTCACTCAACAATTTAATAAAAATATTTGTGTAAATCGAAAGTGATAAGCATGAAAAGTATCCTATCTGAAAGTATGATATTGGAAAGTAGTATGTCATTGGAAGCGTTTCAGAGAGGCGATTCAAACGATATGTTGAATATTGTGTTACTCTGTAATCATACTTAGGAAAATATTGAAATAAGAGGGAATCTTGTTTTGAACTAACGCAAATCTTTAGCATAAAGTGTTTATTAAACCGGTACTCTGTAGTATAATCTTGTCTCAAAAACACAGTATTAAAAGATACTTCGTCTGCTGTTGCTTTCAGGTTAGCCAAATATGGCGGAAGGGATTAAAGCGGCCATGAAACGCTATTAAATGTTAAACGTCTTTAATTTTGAAGCGATGAATTGTGGGAAAAATGTGTAGAATGTTGTTGATGTGACTTTATTGGTTAAATGGTTGTCGCTGTAAAAATACGAGTTCATATCTCATTCTTGATGTAACTTTCTGGTTAAAACAACAAGTCACAATTACAAATAAACCTATTACTTCATATTTTAACCTTCAAGCATCACATGACTTAAGAAGAAACTTTGACATGTGAAGTAATTGATATGACCAAGCACATAGCATCGTATCACAATGTGGTGTAGGGAAAGGGTAGTTTGTTTCTGTGATCTTTTGCTTAACATCATTGATGAGCTTTAGTTGTTCATTCTTAATACTTTAACAGTCGGATCTGTTATTGTTTTGTTATATCATGACCATTTTTGGGGGGCTGTACAATTCCGTTTAAGGTTAATCACCCATAATAAAGATGGGCAAATGTCGACAAATCTAGGTAAGAGCCGACAATTAATGAAGGATCTATGGACACCAATCGACGACTTCCGCGAATGTCAACGACGTTCTTAAATTCTTCGGACAAAGTCGGCATAAGCGATGTTTACCTACTTTTATTCGGGATTATATACGTTAAGGAAATAGGTTTTATAGTTTTATAGAGCTTGTACGGTATTTAAAAAAGACGAATGGGGTATTTCAATTTTACTATCAACTCCATTCTACGATGATAATACAAGTCAAAACGACTTTATATAACTGACAAATGAGAACATGTTAAACATGCAACACTATTCTAAACATTTTACTAGGGAGAATCATCAAATTCCCTGCTCCACTTTGTCATTCATTTTAAACGCATATTTTATGATGTCATTCATCTTTTTACTAGCCATAACTTTATCAACAAGGTTAAGATAGAGTACTACATGATTATTTTAACTAAAATCCTCCCCATGTTATGAACCCATTACCCCATAAAGGAAATGTAATCGGTCTTCATTGAAAGGAACAACAGACGTTATAAGATTGCACAAAATATTGTTATTTTCTCCGTAACAATGGGTAGAGGGTTTTGCGCAGAGTATCCTTTTGTCACATGTGTTTTAATCAATTACCAAACACCAAATGTTCGACTATTCCAAATGGAGACACTTTGCAGACGACCTTTCAAAATGTAATGAAATTGGAAAGTAATCTTTAAATAGAAAAGAAACATTGTGGGAATAGGATAAATTGCTCGTTATGAGGGTCCCGGGTTCGAATCTCCGTCAGCCGAGGTAAAAAGTGCTGGGACTAACACACAGATCGGCGCGAGTACTGGTTTAGTATGCAGGAAGCAGTCATAGAGAGTGGCTTTGAACGAGCTTAAAGCTTCTTTTAATAGATGTTAAACAAAATAGGTAAATGAAAAACAAAGAAGTGCACTTATGGTTATCTGGGATTCCATGAGGATTGTTTAGCTTTTGTTATCGATCTTTGGTTGAGACAAAAAGCAGCATTTCTTATTGAATTATATTCAATGAAAAGTGGAATTGAGGTCACTGAAAACATTGTGGCATCCATGAATACATTCATAAATATAAAATAATTTAACACTTTCCTCCTAAAGGAATGATTCTGATGTTAAATCTATATTCAAAACTACTTTAATACTTTACTGTTTTTTTTTTTTTTATTTATGCATGTATGGTGCTTGTCATAATGATATGTAAATATGTAAGCAATGGCATGTTTATTTTATTTTGATAAACATCTGAACTTTGAACTTTTGTTAGATCTGTAAGTGACTGACGATTCAGAGGCATTTAACATTGTCTGCATAAGAAACAACTTAGAAACTAGTCGTCACGTTCAAAATCAGATCATACAAATCTGGATTATACAAACAAAATATAAAGCATGGTTCGTTGTGTTATATGGGGCCCCGTTCATCCAGAAAATCCATTACAAGATATATGTAGAGATACTTAATCAAAACGCCTTGCTACGAACCACATAATTCTTTGCAAGAATCCTAGTTTTGATCTTCAGCGTTTGTTCAGCTCGGTGGATCGTATTTCACCTTGAAAGCGGCGCTCAAACACTCGAAGAAAGCTTCTAATTTACGTGCTGGCAGACGTTTCAAGAACAAGGCAAGCGTTTAACCCTTATGGTGCTGGAACCGATTTCATGCTTTTTCAAACAGGTGAGATACAGGCAAGCCGCCAAGAAAATTGGCGGTTGGCCTATGATCTAACATGTCTGCAACTCTGGGTATCGTTCCTCATCAAAATTAATCAGATATTTAAGGTTTGGGAAAGCAGACGAACATAAAAATCTATTTTTAGAAAATTACCCAGCATTCTAAGGGTTAATAACTTGATCTCAGACTTCACTGGGACTACAAATAGCTCTATAACCAGTCGATTTACGGACGATGTTATACCATAACACCTTTGCACGCCAAGAGTGTGGAGTTCCCAGAATAATGCGTATAACAGGTCCCCAGTCCAGGGAGTCTGGCACAGACTTTCCAAACTTCTCCAAGGTTATCAAACTTGTTTATCATATGATATCGGCCCCGAGAATCGATTTATTATGTATCAAACTGGATTCTGTTTCCTGATTGCCAAATTTTGACGGTGTGTCGAGTATTGACCAATCATAAGACAGGATTGATAGATCATAACTTTTTAAGTGTTTCTTTCGCGAGTTTAGGTACAATACGTTGGATTCCGTCGTGTGATTATTGAAAACTGTCTGAAATAAGCTAAAATCACTACACAAGTCATTCATGTCACTTTTTCTGTGTGATCGGTCTAAATTGAGAAAAAACTACCATACGACAACAATACAATACTAGATGTTTCATCCGTAGTAGAGGCCTCTGGCCAAAATACATACATTTAACAATTTCGGGTAACGAAAGGAGTGGTTCAACATTTGTACTATCTCGAAAAATGCTTCCTGAATGAAAATGATGATATAAGGAGTACGTGCCTATCAAGTGGGTGCTTAATAATTATCGTCTTATTTCCTCCAAATAAATGAAGATTTACAAGGAAAATGAAACATGTAAAAAAGCATTAAACATAAATATAAAGGAAATAACAAACAAGTCTTAATTTCAAAGACTAAGACAAACTGGCCCAAATGAAAAGTAATAATTCCCTCTTGTTGTTTGACAGAAACCATGTTACAGATGGACAACCATAAGTACAAACAATACAATAACATTTATTGTGATGCTTTCACTCAAGTTTCGTCTGCTTTGATATTCAATATATACTAATCGTAAAATCCTGATGGTGGAAATATGTTAACTGTTGAAACCTTTAAGAGATAACCTATGTGTACTTTTATTAATTGGTACCACGTTGAGTTAACATAGATTTGGTTGAGGATTAGCCTCTTTATGTTTACGACGAACAAGGTTAATTAATCTGCTATTTCACTATAATGAGGATAATTCATCTTTACTACCATAGAAAAATGTGTAAACCAAAAGGAAATTACGTATAATTAGCTTGATAAACTCCTTGCATTATTTTATGGCTTGGTGTTATGAGCGGATTTCTTTCTGATCTAGCTCATCAGTATTACTGTTATTTGCACCATACTCAGTATTCTTCTATAAGATTTTATAAGAATCACTTTTAAATGTATCAGAGCTTCTGCCAATGTTAACCCGTTATTTCGTAATGACTTTATTTGGCACATATGTTGCCTAAGGAATAAGGATTCGGTGCGACACAAGGATAATTCATATTAAGTACCTCACAAAAAATGTTTTTCGTGCAACTTGTGTCGTCCTTTGCTGCTTTCAATTTGGAGACTCGTCAAAAAATGTATCACCCTTCACCAGAGTTAGAATACAGAGCTTGAAAACACATGGCCTCTCTCCGCATGGGTTCAAATCCCAATGACAGTATCCGGGGGTTATTGAGAGGTAGTCTCCCGCCAGACTTACGGAATGCCGATGGTTCTACCCGGATTGACCAGCCCTCATTTGGAGTTTAGTATGGAGTCTTCTTAAATCATGAAGAGTCGGGCATCTCAACATAACTGAAATAATGATAACGCGTCCTGAGTCGATACATCAGGATAAGATAGCAGATACATAAAGAAAGAACCCTATATCTACACCATGATACTTTTTTAATAAACGACTAATAGAAAATGTTCACGTAAATCAAAAACGCTATACATAGATATTATTTTAAACGAAGGAACAATATTGCGATATGACACGTCATTGGAAGTGTCTCGGCGAGACGCTTCCAAAGACGTGTGTGTTACTTTGCAATATTGCTCTTCTTGCTATAGTAAAAAGGAATGTTGTGTTCAACTTACGCATGTTCCTAGCGTACGATGTTGAGTGAAACACT
Organism: Cerastoderma edule; assembly: GCA_947846245.1. NCBI lineage: Eukaryota > Metazoa > Mollusca > Bivalvia > Cardiida > Cardiidae > Cerastoderma > Cerastoderma edule. Next base: position 19,022,685 of record OX401413.1, read on the forward strand.
ACCCAGGGCCATACCAAGACGTCGAAATGTAACCTCTGAACAAAATAATAACTTTCTTTAAGGACGTTTAGCACCTATAAAACGGGTCATTTCTCAGCTCGCAGGTCGTAAACATTCCTGTTGCATACAGTTGTGAGATACCATCAAAGGGGTTTATTGGGCTCTCTTACCCCACCCATTGGCATTTAAAAACGTGATGCTGTACCGTCCTAAGTAAGGCACTCTACTGAAAGACTTGCGTTAGATTGGTGTAGTGGGCCTATCTTTATGGCGCCGACTTGTGTAGAACATGACATAAATATCTGACAAAGTACCGAAAGTACCGAGACGAAACCGCACCAACGCTTTTAACACAAGCTGCAGTTTTATTGACCTTTGTCATTAATTTATGTACTTATTTATGTATTTATTTATGTATTTATTGATTTATTTATCTATTTATTGATTTATTTATTTATTTATCTATTTATTTATTTATTTATTTATTCATTTATTTATTCATTTATTTATTTATGTATTTATGTATTTATTTATTTATTTATTCATTTATTTATTTATTTACTTATGTATTGATATATATATATTTATTTATTTACTTATTTATTTATTTATTTTTTTATCTATTTATTTATTTATTTATTTATTTATTTATTTATTTATTTATTTATTTATTTTGTTATTATTTTTTTTCTTCTTTCATTTTAGTTTATTTTTTATTACTATACATGTCAAATGTCGTTTTTGTTGGGTAATGGATTAAGCACTTTTCTAAAATTATATCATGCGACCAGTTCAAATAGACACCAATCATTTGTATGCGGTTATCTACAATACGAACGTGATATTCGGATGAAGCCTTTACCATTGCGACAAAAAGTAAAAATAGAACTTCACCATTGATTTCTGCCTTTTTACAACTGACGCCTCATTCTTTTGTCCCATTTGTACCATAGCGAGTATATGTGTAGTTGAAGTAACGGGTTAACCCTTTACCAAACGTTAAATTTTCGACTGTCCCAAATTGAAAGAGTGTGCAGACGGCATTTCAAAAAGTGATGATCAAACAATCTTCTGATAGGACAGAAAACATTGTGGTAAAAGGAGAAATTGCTCGTTAAGAGCAATTTCTACTTTTCCAACAATGATTTCTAGAGCCGTCTGCGACAAACTGGTCAAATATCGTTATTTTTTGGTAATGGGTTCACTAGGTCAGGATTCTTGCACGCGATACCATCGCCATTTGGCTAATTTAGACAGTTATTCGCGTAGTCAGATCGACGGAGTGATACAGATAACTGGTACACAGTAAACTTAAATATACCTACGCGTCAGAAAAGTAGTACCTCGGAATTTCCCGGAAGTTCCCACATCAATATGAGTTGATTTTGGATAAACTGGAAATATTTCTACGCATATTTATCCATCATAGGTACCTTTACATGTCGGATTGGAATACAAGTAAATATGAAAATGATAACAATAGTGATAAAGTTTGGAATGATATCTATAACAACAGAAACCAAAAGAATGCAATACAAACGATAATCAAAAAGATAACGATAGACAAGTCGATTGGCGGCTGGCCTGTGATCTTACCTGTTTGCTTCTCTGAATATTTCTTCTATTCAAAATTAAGCAGATATTTGAGAGTTTTAGAAAGCGGACGACTCAAAGAATATATATTTAGAAAATTACCCAGCATTCTAAGGATCAAACGATTCCATTGTTTTGTTAGGTTTCAGTGATTCTCCACTATTTACTTACTCCGGCACTACAAGTATCTGTATATTAGTAATACGAAGAACGAACGCATTATTGGCACGCCCTTTATGTTCATTCGCAGACCGGTATAAAATTCACGTAAATGTCTCACGCTTTGGCATATTAACGTTGTTTAGACATGAGATTGACAACAAGGGGAAGGGATAGCTTAGCCAATTTCGTCATATTGGAACGTGGATTTGATCCGCATTGGTACAAGAGCAGGCGGTTATTTCAAAGTCCGTGAATTGTTAATTTCTTTCTGACATACATTCTACACTGAAATATAGTCTTGTAACAAAGAAGGGTATTGTGCTATACTGTTTTTTCATGTTTTCTTCTGGGTCAATAGTGAGCATACGATTAAGTATAGGCGTTATTAGAGAAGCACCTGTTCGCCGTCCTACAATTGTATCCATAAAGCGTCCCCATTATGTGCGGAATCATAGTTTTCCAATATTTACCTGAAAATCTATACTATTCCCATTATAAGTAACGAACCATCATAGGTTCGTGTTTCAGCCAATTTGGATTATTCGCATTTTCGTTTATTGTTGCCAAGGATGCAGTCCTGATTTCTGGTCTTGGGCGTCACTTTCCTATGAACTTTACATAGGATGTTGCGCTTTTTAAAATAGAAACACCGTTCAAAACACAAATTTCGATCCGCTATGTGATTATATCATAGGCGTAGGAGCGTTTTCAACATGGGGGGGGGGGGCAACTTCAGATAAGACCGGTCTAAGAATAAATATTCCTAAACTTTCTCATGACTAATAATGCGTCTACAAATTCAATATCATTAAATGAATTAAAAGAAAGTGTATGAAAATGTGTATCTTAGTTAAGACAAAATAACCAAAAGAAAAAGAAAATAGGATTGGCCAAGCCTCGATCTCACGCGGAAAGCATATTGTATCAATTATAACTAAAAGTGACAGCCACCATGCTGTCACAGCCACGAATTCTTCTACAGTATCCAACAAAAAATAAGTTTATATCTAAATACAATATAGGGTTTGACTGCTTAGAGTACGTTTTGCATCATTGTTTTCGTTAGTTGAAACTACTTTCCGTGAGCTGAGATTTTATTGGATAAACCTGATGTATTCAGATTGCCATTTGCGATGATGACGTCAAAATGATATTGTTCGTAACAAAAGGCAAATTGGTATTAAATAAAGCACAACATACACTTTTATATTAATTCTGCTGTTAAATATTATTTCTTTCATTTTTTCTTTCCAAAAATCTTCATCTTCCATTGTGAATATGGGGGGGGGGCAAAGTATACTCTGGCCCCCCCCCCCAGTCTGGATATACGGGGGGCCGGGCCCCCTGGCCCCCCGGCTCCTACGCCTATGTATATGTCTATAATTACCTATTTTCGATGGATTTCCGATAAATCCTTAAGATGTTTAACCATTGACTACTTTGAAATATACTTGGTGTCTTTTTATAATGCTTCCTTCTTCCATTTGTAAATAAGTTTTGTGGCGTACTTACTACAGGTGTTTCGGGGAACAAATACGAAGATTGGTAAACTGGTATGATCCCTTTCTAACAATAACTTAGTCTCCATCTTACGAAAGAAATTGTGTTCTCTTGCCTTATAGGTGTAGGTTTCTGTGGTATTTAATTTGGATCTGTCATAAAATTCATTATTACATCATAAGGTAAATCTATTTTACGGGCCGTTTTTTTTTTCTTTTTAATTTGAGGGGTAAAGTTTGATACCCTTTTTTATATAGAAAAATTGGGTAATCAGTGAGAAAATATCATAAGTGCTTTGTCAAAGGGGAAAGACACTAAGGTAAACTCATTTTCATCGAAAACTGCATTATTTTAAAGAGAATCGCGGGTATCAAATATATACTAGAAAAAAGCCTTGTTTTCTGATTATCTCTACTTTCAGCGCTTTGAATGCCCACATTTTTTCTGACGTGCCGGTTCACAATAAATTTCGCTCGGAGAATTGTTATGGCGGTGTGGTCAGTGACTCAGGCACCGTCTATATCATGGTGTAGATATAAATACCCTCCGACATGACATGTAATTTCCGTAGATCATCCGAGATGATAATAAAATGATGCCTACGGTCATGAGAAAAGGACCTTTATCAGGAATTGATTCCCAACCTCTACAGCACCATCAGTTCTTACATGTATCAGTTCTGCATAGTTTGTTGTTATATCATGGAAGCCTTTCGCTTAGCCTGGGTTCCCGGCCCATGCGTATACCTCGCGTTAGGCCTAATATGGGGTATACGCTTATCATGCCCTCAGGCTTCGTTTTGCTAGAAATATTGATACTGCTGTACCAAACGGCTTATGATGAAAATATTTGCGAAAGACATAACCAATATGCATGCATATCATCCTTTTGCCACATGACATGTCATTGTGAGGGTCTCAGATAGATGATTTCAATAACGTGTTACTTTGCAATATTGCTTTATCAATATTCCATTTAAGTTAAAAGTTGTTATCACCTACGCACTTTTTTTTTCATAAGATGTTTATCAAAACGCTACCCTAATGCAAAAACGTGCGTAAGTTCGAACCAAGATTCTCTCTTCTTTCAATCTTGTCGAAGATTGCCAGGTGCAAGGGGAATGTCATAGAAACTAACTACGGGAAGTTATGAAGGTTTTACTGATTCAATAACTACTTCTTTATTCATTTAATTCTTATTTCATATTTTTTATGGTATCTACTTTCAGTTCAACTATTGGTTTGATAATTTGGAGTCCAAAAACCTGTCAATCCTGTACAATCCACTTCTAAGCATTCCTGCGGCCGGCATAATACCAAAAGGACCAAAAAGTAAGTAGACGTTGTTACTAGAACAAATATACATTTTATTTTATATCATGATAAATAATCATGTCATTAGAATTATACAATTATGGCCGCGATCACTCTCTTGCATTTATCTCCATTTTGCCAGTAAAGAAAATCAGATTATATATTATCCCCCACGCTTGCGCAGAGGAAAGGTTCTGTTTTATGAATGACCGGTTGAAGGTTTGAGCCTCGTACAGGTAAAGCATGGTTCTTTATAATAAACGTTTTCTCCTTGCTAATGTCTTTATGTCTTAATCCTTATAGTGCTGGAACCGAATTCATGCTTATGCAAACAGGTTAGATCCAGGCCAGCCGCCAAGTAAATTGGCGGCTGGCCTGTGATCGAACCTGTTTGCTACTCTGAGTATCTTTCCTGATCAAGATTAATTATATATGTAAGGTTTTGGAAAGCAGTCAAAGCAAAAATCCTTTTTAGAAAATTGCCCAGCATTGTAAGGGCTGACCAAATAAAGTGGATACTTATTAGTTAAAACTGTGTCGAAATCCATAATAACCCCTTTTATACTGATACACAGGGATCTGTACTTATCCTTGGGTCAATACTATGTAGTAAAATGATACGGGTTCCGACATTCGGATGGAAAATCAGACTCTTTCGATATCTTAGAATTATTTTGTGAATATATCATTGATTGTTGGAGTAACAGACGACTTTGTACGGGTGGTATACATAGTCAGATGTTCCATTCGAGAGTCGGAACCCTTGTTATTATAGATAGATGTATAGATAGATACTTTATTGATATTTAAAATTACAATTAACATTACAATAAGGAGACAACACAATAGATATTATTCACCACATTATTAGTGCATACCCTTGTCTACTGATAAAGACCTCTGCAGACGTAGATACCATTCAAGAAACCAATGTGATGGTGGTTCATGAAGTATATGTATATATGAATAGTCAGAGGGCTACAAACGTTACTCAGTTAATCCGAGGAACACATTAGAGTAATACTCTGATAGACATTACATAAATCTGATAAACCCTTTACCAAACGCCAAATTTCCGCTTGTCCCAAATTCAAAGAGTTTGCAGACGACATTTCAAAATGTGATGAAATTGAAAACCAATCTTCTGATAGGGTAGAAACCATTGTCGGAAAAGGAGAAATTACTCGTCAAGAGTTATTTCTCCTTTTCCCACCATGTTTTACTGAGTTGTCTGCAACAAATGTTGTTATTGTATGATAGAGGGTTAAACCAAAGTTCAACACATTAGTAATTTAGCCGTGTTTAGATACTCTAAAGTTTTCAAAAAAAAGCGGTTTTATCAAAGAATCGGAATTCCGGAATTAACGTTACTCTGATATAAGGCATAGCGGTGACTAATCAACAACCGAGAGTCGATTGCTGGCTCTTCACGGGTTACGTCTAGCTCTATAGTTCTTTGTCTAATATCTTGTTCCTTGGTAGTGATAGTTTATTTATTCATTTATTTTAAATAGCAGGCATGTCGGCAACCCTTTGACATTGGCCTTTAACATTATATGAATTTACGAAATGTAGCAAACATTACAGAACAATAGAATACATCGATGTCTCGTTAATCCGAACATGTCCGTTTGCAACAAAATGTCCGGTTAACCGAATAATCCGGACTAATGAAGCAGAGCATGTTCTTATACACATTAAGTCATAAACGGTCTGTATGCACGTGTATACTTATAACCCTTTAGCAAACGCCAAATTGTCGACCGTACCAAATTGAAAGAGTTTGCAGACGACATATCAAAACGTGATGAAATTCAAAGATAATCTTCTGATATGGCAGAAAACATTGTGGGGTAACTCGAACGAAACCAGAGGTGTCGGCGGGGATCGAACCAGGTCCCCCGATTTCTGAGTCCACCATCTTAACCACTTAGCCAGACAGGACCTTTACCAAAAGTCATCAAGAAAACGCTTGTTTGTGTCGTCTGGTGTGGCTTTCAAATTGGACCAATCACAAATTTCCATACGGGGGAATGGGTTAAAAGTGCAATTAATCCCTAATGAAAGTAGAATAAAACATCGGAGAATGCACGGGTCTTAAACGACTTTCCCATTAACATCAAAGTGTGCTGAAAATAAACGTGGCGTTGATAAGGAATGAACACGGCTTCGAAGACGAGTTAAGGATACTATCGTCAGCTAAAAACGGGTTACTATTGCCGTATGATAAACCGAGGCGGCAATTATAAAGCAATTTTCTCGCTGCATATTGATATTTTTAAGTTATTCATTTTACATTGATTGTGAAACAAGTTCTAACACTTTCGATAAATCACTCGGGATTCTGCTTTCTTGCTTTCTTGATACGCCACAAGTACTCGCGGCAACTATGGATTTATGAAAGGTCGTACGGAGAATTCCGCCTCTCATGAGATTCGAACTCATGGCCCTCGATGCCCGAAGCCCACGCTCTCACTATGGACCCTTGTCGTCCCGCATATTGCCATATTGACATAGGCTAAACAGTTTGTAATTCTTTAGTTACAGTCGCTACTAATTCATCAATTTTAGATTGCTGCCTGTTTACCCATTACTAAACAATGACGAAATTTGACCAGCCTGTTGCAGACGACTCTAGAAAACATTGTGGGAAAAGGAGGAATTTCTCTTTACGAGCAATTTCTCCTTTTTCCCACAATGTTTTCTGCCCTATCAGAAGATTATTTTTCAATTTCATCATATCTTGAAATGTCGTCTGCAACTCTTTCAATTGTGGACAGTCGAACAATTGGCGTTTGGTAAAGGGTTTAGACAGATTCTGGACCGTAGTGCCACCACATACCATTGCAATGATTCACTTTCCAGCTGAATACCGACCGGACTTTGGTCTGTATAATCCCTAGTTACAAATGGACCACGATCGCTTTAAAATTTGCCATTAAAACCAGTTCCGAACTCAAGCTCGATCAAAATTTAAAGCACATATTTTGTTTGAAAAAAAATGTCTTTATTAGGAAAACAAAAAACTTAAAAACAGCGATGAGCTGTAATGTGAAGAATTCCAAGAGGCTAGATGCACCTAAACTCTCGATGCTCAACCTTCGGACTGTTTCCTCATATGGACATAAAACAACTTCGAACTACGCAAATTCTCCTTCACCCGGATAACTTACGCGATCGACAGGGTTTTTTTTGGAATATAATTCATAAAGGTTATAGAAAATGTAACGTAGACTCTAAAGCTCTCATACAAACATATAACGACCGATTTTATCAAGGGCCGGGCCAATTAACTATCATTTTGGATCCCTCAAAACAGATCAGAGAAAATTAAATGTCTCTGTATCTCGTTTTCGCTTTTACAGAGATAAACTTCTTATGCGGTCACATGCTTGTGAAAAGATATTTACATGCAAAAATGGAAGTTATGTGTGTGATGCCATAAAAATACTCGATGGGAGTTTAATCGATGTGAGAAAGGTTTAATTGGATGTCAAAGGTGAACTTAAGTTTCGGTGCAAAGATTAGCTCTAATCTTAAAAGGTGTACAATTAGAGAAGAATCAACCACTTTTAACAGGGGAAAAAACGTTAACTGTGAAATTAAGCGTACCGATGGATATCTTGCTTGCATTCGTAAGATGATATTTGGAAATTTTTAGGTCGAAATCAAAGAGAAGGGAAAACATTAAAAAAAAAATAAATAAAATTATCGGTTTATGCAATGTCAAATTGGTAAATTGGTTTTTATAATAGCATGATGATTATAAACTACAGAGTATTTTTGTATTGAAACAAAATCATTTTAGCGATATTATCTTTTTTTTTTTTAAACTACATGTATATCGGTAATTGAAAAAGTACTTGCGACGGGCAACTTCTTCTTTTTTTTACACTGGTTTCATAAATGACCTTTTACCAACGACACTTTCTCAAGAAATAAAGTAGCCCTTGTAGCGCTCTGCTCTAAAGGTTTGTTTTTGGATAGGATTGATTTATTTTTTGTATTCGATAGAAGCGAACCAAACTGAAAAGATGGCCCCTTTAACAGATTAAGCCTCCTTTGAACTTTGTTCAGCATTTTTATTTCGATAAGACGTTTTTAGATCGTGATCAAAACACGTTACGGTCAAGCGGTGCGGTATTGAAAGAAGGCTAATGCGAGTTCATGGGAAGTTATTTGAACTATTCACTCAGTAATTCTTAATTGATTTAGATTTTGCACCTTCTTTAAAAATGGATGGAAAGAAAACAACATTTGACAAAACATGATCTTATGTATTATTACCAAATTAATGATTGTTATAAATGTAAGGAATCGCTCAAACCAGCATTTTCTTCTTTATCAAACAACATCTCACATTTATATGTTCATGAAGTTAGAACAATATTTCAATACCGTCTACATATGCTAGCAATGTACGGAATATAAAACATGTGTCGTCTGATAAATTATTAAAGCTTTGCACCCAAATTTCGAATGAAAGGATTAAAATGAAATAATTAAAACCTCACATATATAGTTCGGGTCAGTATGGAAGGTCATACACAAATCCCTATCAATCTCGAGTTGATTGTAACCCTTATAGTGCTTGAAAAGACTAAATGCTGAAGAAAACAGGTTAGATCACAGGCCAGCCGCCAAGTAATTGACGGCTGGCCTGTGGTAATTGGCGGCTGGCCTGTCGGCTAACCTGTTTGCTACCGAGAATTTATTTCCTTGTCATGGTTTAATTTGAAACTTCCATTGACTGGTCAAAACACAATGTAAAAGCGTTCCCTTAATTGTGTCTATCTCTTTAACCATTCCGACTCAGTCAGTAGAAATCCTTCTTTTCGTCACAATGATTCTTAAATGTCGTTTTCCGCAAGAGCTTGTAAATCGACGTCTATTCCAGTGAAATGGTTGAATAAAACCACGAATGGTTGAATAAAACCACATTTTGTAAACATACCGAAGACAACCTGAAAACCGATCTAATTATTAGCAGAATATTTGTTAATTACGCCCAAGGTAGTCTAAGCAGACTGTTTTTATATGCTTCACTTAAACTGATTTTACAAGCAAAACATACATTTACATTTGTTCGAGAATGCCTAGAGTCACTGGGGAAAAAAGAAATAATGTGACTTGACCCCTTACCAAACTTCAAATTTTCGACTGTTCCGAATTGAAAGAATTTGCAGGCGACATTTTAAAATGTGTTTACATTTAAAAATAGTCTTCTGATAGGATAGAAATCACTGTGGGGAAAAGGACAAATTGCCCGTAGAGACCAATTTCTCCTTTATCCACAATGTTTCCAGAGTCGTTTGCAACAAAGTGGTTAAATGTCGTTATTGTTTGGTTATTGGTTAAACTATTTAACCTATCACCGCGTATATAGTAACTTTTGCACCTGCAGACGACATTTTTGTACTTGAACCAGATGACTTTAGAAAGCTTTGTAAACATGCGGAAACCTTTCATATTTCTCCTTTTGTCATAATGCATTTTGATAGACGTCTGTTGCAAGTGTAAACATATGGCATAAGGTGATGATGTGTTAAGCGTCAAGCGCATGAAGGAGACTACAAACCAGTGTTGAACAAAAAGAGAAATTACTCGTTATGTACAAGTTTTGCTTTTGCGATAACATATTTCTGGAAAAAAAGACACTTTAATTCATCACTTTTTTCGATTGCTAATGGTTTCGCATAGGCCAAATCTCGTTAGATTGAAACATTCATGAAAGCGCTTATTCAGAATATAAAGTACTATCGGACCATTTTTCATTCATATTTTTTTATTCTTTCAACGCAAACCAGTGACAGAATTCAAGTATACAGAAAATGAATAGATAAGCGAAGCATTGAACTGGCATCGCTGAGTTCAAGTCAGGAAACAAGATTAGTCCCTAAGCCTCACACTGCTGAAACCGACTTCATGCTTATGCAAACAGGTTAGATCCAGGCCAGCTGCAAAGTAAATTAGCGACTGGCCTGTGATCTTATCCGCTTGCCACTCTGTGTACTTTTTTTTAAAAAAAATAAGCATACATTGAAGGTTTCAGAAAGCGGACGACACACACATCTACTATTTTTTATTAGAAAACTACCCAGCATTCTCGGGGTTAAAAGCTGTATTGAAATAACCGTCAGTACTGCCAGTTTTCAATGAGAAATGAAGTCGTCTCCTTTCATTACGATCAGAGCTGAGATGATTTCCCACGACACCTATCCGTGCAGACGAGATAGTCGGTGCTGACGTGCGTCTGATGAAAGTTGCGTAAATAAAACTTGCGCCAATGTCAGGGAGCGAATCAAATGTCACGTCACGTGATACGATGTCTAGACGGTGACGTCATGAAAGAATGTTGCGCGTTCTCTTGGGCGCAAGAGTAACGATAGATAAAATTCTTTGATTTCCGATTTTTGTAGAATTATTCTAAAATACCTACATAACTTGGTTTTGGGTTTTGCCCAGGACCGTTATGCTATAAGTACTTTTCGGTCAAGCTTTCATCAATACCAAATTCTAGACTGTGAACCGGTCTCTCATCTATCGAATATAGAAACCGGTATGGTAGACCGGGAACCGGTCTCTAATCTGTCGAATATAGAGACTGGAGTGGTACAAATCTACCAAGCAGATATCTGGCTGGTAACGAAACAAAGGGAAACAGCATAATGCCTTTAGAGATAAACGTTTGACGATTCGAACGGACGGTTGGCCGTGATACGAAGTTTTCTTTACGGAAATGAAGTTTTCTTTACGGAAATATTGATAAAAATGATTTTAAATTGACATTTTGACAAATATTTAATACAAATTGGTGTATTATTAAAGTCTGATAAAGGGCTGTCTGCTTCGAAAATCGAAAAGCAGCGATTCAGGGGAAAGAATCGTATCCTTCTTGTTGTTGTCATATTTTGGAACGATGCATTCTGACCAACCAAATCGCTCAGAATTTGAAGGCTACTACGAATACGATCTGCGATTACGCATAGAACCGGGAATACAGTTAACTTCATTTGCAATATCTTTTTTAAAACTGGTTTTATTGCAATTCTGGACGTTACAAAATTCCTTATTATCTGTCGGACACTTCTCCTATCGAGAGTTTGACAAAGAACAATCTAAACCTACAAATTCCAATCATTTCTCATTCTGTCACATTTCAAGTTGTTCGATCCTTGCAAAATATTACATATAAGTGTTGATTTTGCTTTTGCACCTTATTTAGGAAAATAATTGAATACGTAAGCCGCTATGTGTCCTTTTTTTATTAACCTTTTCAAACGTGTTGCATTTCTTTCATTAACCATTAAAGCAAGAATGTTATTTTTTGTATCATAAGTAAGATTGAGACTGTTTCATAGCCGAAGCAATGATGTTGATTAGGGACTACCTGTTTTGATGCGCGATAATTGCCCCGTTGTTTTCACTCTGACACGCTTCATCGTGAGGGTTTTGGCAAACGGTTGCAGACGACTGGGAACTACCCAGGGGAATTGACTTCGGAAACCTATGAACGTCAGTGAAATCAGCCAGATTCATTGACGGGTGAAATTAACACGGAAATTAATGTTGAAAGCCGACCCCCACCATCGGGATTCCTGGAACGTTAGTCAATGGGGAGTGATATTCCTGTATCCTTGGGAAACACCGCCCTTTGAGCTTACACCTTAGTGATATTTAGATGACGCATTTAACCCCATGGCGGTTGAAAACGTTGTTCGAAATTTGAGAAATTGCTCTTATATTTTGTCCATTTCAAACAATCGTTTGCCGCATTTTATTTGTCGAATGATATCAAACAAACTCACGGCGGTCAAAACGGCCCGGCTTTTCATGAAGATCTACTAAAACAAAGGAAGACATTTTACGTTTCATAGAGCAATTAGTCTTGCATTGGTTGGGATTTAAAAGAGAGAGAATTGCTTCCAGCAAATCTGCTGTTTCACCATTTTCCAAATTTGTAACAAATGATAGAGGCAGTTTCTAACTTCGAAGTACACCTCTTAATCAGTAGATACCACGATGGTCGATGCATATTCCTATTCCTGGTGAAATATCATTAAAGTAAAGAAAAAAGATTTAAATATCAAACTTTCCTCAAATCTGTGAACAAGAACCTTAAGATTGCGATGCATAACGATTCATTTATTACAACACTAGAAATGAATGAGATAAATAGGCAATGTTTCTGACACTATCATTAATATGAACGTCATAATGCATTGCAGTTCAACAAGAGTGTTTGTTTTTTCAATCTTTTTTTTTTAAATTACATATTTAAACTCTTTGACACCGTGATGCTTTCTTCGATTTCCGCAGTTTTTCCCCAGTTTTCTAGAGGCTTATTCTAATCCTATCTAATTCGCTTAGTCACAATGCAAAAATACTCAGGGTTTTCACAATGTTGTTTGTGCAGAAACATTTTGTTTAAGTATAGATGATGATGATGATGTAGTCTTTGTATGTAAAAGAAGCCTTCGTACAGGTGTTATTATTATTTCTTCAATTGTCATTAAACAATTCAAATGTTTAGATAAATTCAAATACAAATGTATAGGAGGAATAACCGAAAGCATATACAACATAGTAATAAAGCGTTGTTGCGCTTTTTTTTTCTTTTTTTTCAGTTACTCTCGCTTTTCAAAGAACTGTATTGTTACGATGATGATATCTTGAAATAGGGTCTGCATCAAATTCAAATGTTTAGTTCTCCTTGCAATTACAGTCAAACCTCGTTTATCCGGACCCCGTTTAACCGGATGTCTCGCAATCCGAACGAAATTGTAAGGGAACGGAATTATTTGTAGTAACTTGCCAAGCCAATTACCGAACATTAACAACAATTAACCAGTTTGTTGCAGGCGACTTTTAAAAACATTTTGGGTAAAGGAGAAATTGCTCGTCACGAGCAATTTCTCCTTTTCCCACAATGTTTTCTGCCATATCAGAAGATTGTTTTTTAATTTCATCACGTATTGAAATGTCGTCTGCAAACGATCGAAAATTTGGCGTTTGGTAAAGGGTTATAAGTATACACATACATATAGACCATTTATGTCTTAATGTGTATAAGACCAGGCCTTGCTTCATTAGTCCGGATGGCTTGTTAATCCGGAAATTTTGTTGGGAACGGATGTGTTCGAATAAACGAGACGTCACTGTATATAGTGTAAGTTGTATATTCAATACATGTGTGGTTCCTGCCTTATATTTCAGTATTCCAGATGTCCATCCCCTGTACGGGTAACGTGGATGGTGTTGCCACATTGGTGCTCGGGCTCCGCATCTTTAACCGACATTCGATGGAAATCAAAGGATCTCCCATCAAACTGAGCCTGCGTAAACAGTGTTATCAATACGGTAAGCTGGACTGGGATCAGTGCAGAGAAACTCGGGTCTGAGTTGGCTGGCTGCATTGCCGTCCAGGTTTAACCCATAACCCTTTACCAAACGCCAAATTTTCGAATGTCCAAAATTGAAAAGAGTTTGCAGACGACAAAATGTGATGAAATTAAAAACAATCTTCTGATAGGGCTAAAACATTGTGGTAAAAAGAGAAATTGCTCGTTAAGAAAGTTCTCTCCTTTTCAAACAATGTCTTACAAAGTTGTCTGTAGCAATCTGGTCAAATTTTCGTTCTTTTTATGTAATAGGTTATAGTGCTGGAACCGACTTCATGTTTATGCAAACAGGTTAGATCAAGGCCAGCCGCCAAGTGAATTAGTGAATTGGCGGCTAGCCTGTAATCTTAAGTGTTTGCACTTCAAAGTATCTTTCCTCTACAAGCAAATATTAAAGGTTTTGGAAAGCAGACGACACAGAAATCGATTTCTAGAATAATACCCAACTTTCAAGAGGTAAAGAACAGTGCCGTTATTATGCCGATTGCCCATCATCGTTGAACCATTATCGGCACCATTGCCATAATCATCAGCATTATTTATCCGAGGATAAAAAGGTGTTAATTGCGTAATTAGGCTACCGGCCTATTGAATATTTTTTCACAATTGATAATCATTTGAATACTGTTTCACAATTGACGATCATTTGAATATTGTTTCACAATTGACGATCATTTGAATATTGTTTCACATATTGATGCAGAACATATCCATACCTATTCCAGAGTCCACGAATTTATGTAAAAAGTCGTGTAAGAATGGCGGCCGTTGCAACCACGTGGGGTACTGTGAATGTAAACAGGGCTATCGAGGCCAGTACTGTGAACTTGGTAACTATCATACTAATCCTGCATGGCTTAGGAAAAGAAGCTTCAAAGGTGTGTACTCGTCATATATCTATATACACGTTCGTCTATACACATATGCTTAACGTTGTACCCTCACTGCTTTTATGTATGCTCTGTCCAAACGAACAATGCGTCTATGATCGTGTTCAGAGTTTGATGGCCGCTGGTACCATGGCTAACAATATGCTGAGAACATGCGATATTGTGAGCCGTGGTACCAGCAACCATGCATTTGCATGAGCATTTCAAATACATTTCTTAACCCATTACCAAACAATAACGACATGTTACTGCTTTGTTTGCAGACGAATCTGGAAAACATTGAAGGAAAGGAATATATTGCTCGTGACGAATAATTCAATTATTTAAAAGAAATTTAATCCATTCGTACCATTTGCTTTTTTGTTGTTGCCTCATTAAACTACCCAGTTTTTTTGGTCACCATTTCAACTTTACTATAAGCACACATTTCCTTTACCCCCACGATCTCATTCATATAAAATGTTTATTGAGTTTTCTTTCTTTTAAAGCGGGACAATCAGTTGTTTTCAAGCTTTCCCGAATTCAAAGAAGATAACAATCACGAGCTGTTTATAAACGCATTACCTTAACATTGTTATTTTCACTGAGAGACCTTTGTCTGATTTTAAACCTTGTTGATTTTTCCAGCACTGATACCGATCAAAGGCAATCATAAGTTTAAAAACAACTTTATTAGCTTCTCTCTAATGTTATTTACGTGTTCTCGTAAATAATAATTAATACAGGTGTCATTAGAAAAAAGGAGTATGAATATAGATAAACGCAATATATTTGGTGGTTTGGAATCTCAGTAAGATTTTCACTCATCTTTCTTAAAATGTCCATTCTTTAATATAAGAATGGAGTCTGTATGATTTAATTTGCGTTTCCACAAAATAGGGTTTGTCAATATGATTCTTTTTTAATTACCCATACTAAAGGCAATGGTCTACACCTTAAACATGTGAAGACCCAACTGCACTCCTTGTTTTATGATAAGATTTGGTCGAAAATTCAAACGTTTTTTAATGTAAGTGCATGCTTGCTTGGAATGCTTGGTGGTTGCTTTCGATTTGCTTTTGTCCCCCTCCACCCCACTTTACTTTATACGGGCTACAATACATTCAAGACTATTAACCATATGCGATTACACTCGATCTACATAATGGGTATATTAGGGGGCTTTTACAGGCAATATCTATTTCTTAATAAAGTCAAATAAATCCTAGTTTGTGGGTACTCAATAGAATCGTCTCGTCGAGAGTTCCCTCAATATAGGATTTCGAGAAGTTGTAGATAAGGAATCTTGGATAATACGCCTCTTATGTGTCTCTGTAGGCAGCAGTTAGGTTTTTCTCTAAATTGTGATATAGCGTTTAACTTGAATGCACAAGGCAGCTTTTCAAGTAAGATCGAGTTCTGGGTGGAACATTTCTGATTTTTACTACAGGGGGAAATCTAGAACGCCTTAAAGAAAGTTCAAGGTTCTACACATGTTCTTTGGCAAGTCCTAGTAGGCAGTACAGTGAAAATAGGATCTGCTTCCATTACAAATGACCTTGACCTTTAAAAATGGACATTGATTGGTGACGAGAAAGAAAATAACTTAAAAAGAAATGTGACTTTTTTTATCATTTATATTGATTTTCTATAACGTTAGGCTTTATATAATGAAGCGCAAGTGCTAATTCAAATGCCTCGTTATAAAACTAAAAAAGCTGCTGTAGATGACATGTTATCACATGTATTATGACAGTATCATTAATTTGTACCAAACAAAATATCGTAACAACAGGAGATATTTTCTCAGTGTGAGCAATGCCGTTTTATTGCCGTTCTGTGATACAAATGATATTGAAGATGAGTTTCATTTTGTCATCGTTTGTCCTCTTTATAAAGAATTACGCAAGATATTGTAAAAACCGTACTATTATCAGTTTCGCAATGTTTTTAATTTCATACACCTTATGCAATAAAAAAACAAGAACATAGTAAAAAATCTTGGTAAATATGTATATGAAGCTTTTTATGTTAGATCGATTCAAAATGTCGACATCCTATAATGATATGTGATTACATAGTTTGGATTATCCTCCCTGATTTGTTTAAACAATGTTGTGAGATTAACTTCAGAAATGCCTTGATCATGTGAATGTATATTATATTGTATATGTATATGTTATAACGGGAAACTTGTAAAAGTGTAAGTTAATAAACATCTATCTATCTGTCTTTATTGTCGCAGTGGTTTTCTTAAGTTGTGTGCTTCGGTTCCGTTAATACAAAATATTTTGTATTATTTAATTTTTATCTTATAATAACATGCTGTAATGGTTTTGGTTTTGTTCCCTGTCCGATGTTACTTTGGAATGTTTAGTTAGTGCATGTTCTGATGTCGACTTTCTAATGCATGCTGGTAGTTTTGTGGTCACATGGTATCCAGATATTGAACTTTGGATACTCGTAACAACAAAAAGTTCGTTCACATTTTATGTTGGATATAGAAAGATTTTTTTTCTCGGCAAAATGAAGCCACCAGATTAACTCCTTTAATGCTGGAACCGACGTCATGCTTTTACACACAGGTTAGATCCAGGCCAGCCGCCAAGTAAATTGGCGGTCGACCTGTGATCTAAACTGTTTGCTATTCTGAGTATCTTTCCTCATTAAAATTAAGCAGATAAGCAAAAATCCAATTTTTGAATTAACCAGCATTCTAAGGGTTAAACAAGTGATACTTTTGCTTCTGAGAGCAGATCGTACCATATTATCTTTGTAAACTGGCCCTTTTACTGGTCTGGTTGATTACATGATACAAAACTTAATCAACAAAGTAACCAACTTAAGACTTAGACGGATTGTGTCAATTTAAAGCTTTATAATAAAGTAAGCGACATTCTTTGAACATTTCAGAGAGAAGGTTCTTAACGATTATGTGTAAATTCTCATTTTAATATCTTAACTTTTTTTAACAAAAAAATCCTTTCAACCCATTCTCTCATACGGGCACGTGTAACTGGTCGGAAATGAAATCAATACCAGACGGTAAAAGAAGCAAGAGAACTATGCACTTCTCATGGTAATATTGTGACGAAATGATGAATTGTTTATTTAGAGCGTGTCATTCTTTTGCCACAGTGGTTTATATGGTATTCCGCTGTCGATGCGGGAAATGATGCATTTTTGAGTAAAGTCTTTAATTAACACATTACTAAACGATAACGACATTTAACCACTCTGTTCCATACGTCTCTGGAAAAAATTGTGGGAAAAGGAGAAATTGCTCGTTAAGAGCAATTTCTCCTTTTCCTAAAATGTTTTCTGCCCTATCAGAGGATTACTTTCCAATTTCATCACGTTTTGAAATGTCGTTTGCAAACTCTTTCAATTTGGGACAGTCGCAAATTTCGCGTTTGAGTAAAGAGTTAAAGAAGGTCCTAAAGAAGGTCATAAGTTATACACATGTTCTTTGGCAAGCCCTAATAGCAGTTCAGTAAAATAAGGGTCTGCTGCTATTAGTTAAATGCGTTCTTTCTATTAAACGTTGGTTAAGAGCACCGCAAATAGGGCACGTTTGTGTAAGTCAAGTAGATGGCGGTTATCTTTCAGATATGTGCCACCCCAAGTGCCAAAATAACGGCACATGTATCTCCAAGAACATCTGCCTCTGTCTTGAAGGGTTCTCCGGCCAGCAGTGTGAAAAAGGTAAGCAACGCTCGTTAACCCACCCTATTGTTGTGTACGTTGTGTTTCGTTGTTTGTTAGCTTAAAACTACTTTTAGCAAGACCGACGCTTGCTCCTGACAAATATTACAATACAGGTTCTGTTTCATACTGCTTACAATCTACATAGGCTATTCTTTTATTAGAGTCATAGAAATTCCAGTCACCAATGCAGGTAATATAACCAATGCAGGTAATATAGTCACAGTTTTAAGATATGGAACATTATAACTCCAATCTGCTTCAATGAACTATTAATTACTTATTAGCTCAAACGAAATAATGTCATAAATTGAAGTTTTCGCTCTTATCTCGTAACTTTGTATATAATATACAAATGTTCTAATAATGTACAAGCGATCTTTAGCGTTATAAAGTGTATAAAGCTTAAAACATTGTGACAAAAATCCGTTTGATTACTATAAACGAATTCTCCTATGGTCAAGCTGTTGACTTCCACAAATGTTTAAACCTTGTTTGAAATTCGTTAAAAAATGACATGAGGAAGAATTTGTTGCAGAGTAGATATATTTCAACAAAGAAACTTTTTTCTTGCCTTCTTTGACGATTACTGTTCAATATTCATTACCTTCTTTTGTTAAAATAAAACTATTACTTTGTTGTTTCTTTTGTAATTGTCTTCTTAGAACATGTTGTAAAGCCTTTTCATCAAGATATTCGTGTTGCTTTAATATTGTACAAAGTCAAGATTTTACGTAGTTAAATGCTAAATCAGTATGTTGTTTAGTATATAACTTAATTTAGATCACCATTGAAACTAGCTTACAAATATTTTAATATCAGCGAAACCTAGGTTGAAATCCCCGTGCCACCATCTTATTTCTTTTCCCCCTTTTTTTATAAAAAATACTTTGGTAATTGTGCCAAACGAAAATATCAATCCTGCTAATTGTCTGTATATTTGATTAAAACACGTCTTTCGATGACTTTTTCATAAATGTCCTTTAATATACATGTAGGAAGGCAATAAAACAATGAGTGCAAAAAGAATGAGATTCCACCAGTTTCATGTTTTATCAAGGCATTCGTTTTTGTCTTTTAAAGCCTATATCAGTGGTTTTACGTCCATTATTAGCCAATAACTACTCAGAGGACGGGACCTCGGTTTTAAGTCTCATCCGAAGGACTGCAATAGACTTGGGATATATATTTTTTTCCATGACGATGATGATAAATCGTACATGCGTTGCATAAGTCACACATGGACGCTTACTGGCCTTTAACTTTCATTCAGCTTTGTGCAAGAATCCGTGTCAAAATGGCGGAAGATGTGTGAAAAGTATTGACGTATGCTGGTGTACTTCCGGGTTTATAGGAAATGCGTGTGAATATAGTAAGTGAATTCATACCTTTGACAGATCAAAAAGCGTTTGTTGCTCTCAAATGAATACCAAAACAACATTGATTTTTAATGTCAAAATATAAAAACAATTATTGAGCATGCTGTTAATTGTAAAGTTTAAATATCGTTTTAACGTAAGATTCTAGATCTGGTTTGAACCTAAGAATTATTTCAAACATCTCCTATCACAATAATGCATGCATCGACTTTTTCCTCGGAACAAAAAGAACCCTTGCATGTCTGGATTTGAGTAGATATATAGATGATTTGCACGGACAGTTGCACGCTCCCTGACGCACCCCAAACTGACTGGTGATGTGTGGTCTATTTTCCAGGTCAATGTACAAAGGGGTGTATGAACGGTGGACTATGTATAGGGCCCAATAAATGTAGCTGCAGGGCCGGATTTACCGGAGATCTTTGTGAAACGGGTTAGTTACAGCAAATTAAGTATTCCATAGGAATTGCTACCAGGAGATTTTTGACTTGCTCTTATCAGGAGACATGTATTTTGAATGATATAAGAGATGATCCAACATTCGTTTATGATACAGCTACATATACGGTTAGGACTTGATCTATGGGGAACAGCCTAATCCTCAAAAACACTAACTATACAACTTTAACACTTACCTGCGATAATTTGATATAGCCTAACAAGTAATTTCAAGTGTTCTTAAAGAAATGTGTTCAAAGGGATGCAAATCTTGCCGACTGTAATAATGTAACAGAACTAAAGAATATGTGTACGATGTAGTTCACCTGAGCCCTTTATTTGTTTATATAGGTTAAGGTTCATCTCGGAAATCTTTTGACAAAACACCTTCTCAAGATGATCAAATGCTCTTTTTATGACAATGAATTCTCGATAGCGCATAGAAATATTTTAGTTTTTTGTTAGGTAAATGTTCGCTGCTGATATTTCTATTTTTGACCATACACCATAAACAAAATTATACATTGTTGAATAGGCTTAATCCAATCAAAAGATGGGTGAAAGTAAACCAAGGTTTCGCTGACATGTATCCAATGCGCTCTTTATTACGATAAATACATTTGATAAATATATGGGAAAATGGAGACATATTTTGTGTAAATACAATATTTACATTATCAAAAAACAATGTCTTACGTAAACAGCTAGCCGTGACTGTCTTTCAAATTTTGAAATGCCCATATGGTGGATTCAATGCAAGACTATGTGAGAAGTTCTTACTATAGTCTTGCATTGGATCCTCGATTTGTGGAAGAATGGAAATGCTCAAATCTAAAGTCTAAGTCAAACTTATTCAACAATTCAGGCAAACAGAATTTAGTCCACGTTGGAACCAATCATTTATTTTCTATTTGTACATTCTAGTGGGAGTATTGTTATTTCTTTTGCATAAAATTTCGTTGTTTTTAATAAGTTGTATATAGATGTATATATAACTCAAGATTGCTTGTTTCTGCAGGTGTGTGTTTGCAACAGTGTTTAAATGGCGGATCGTGTGTAGGAAACAATAAATGTAGTTGTAAAGTCGGCAACAGTGGATACTTGTGCGAAAAGGGTGCGTATATACATACTTATATAGAGGATACATACACATTTTAATAGCACATTATGTCAATGGACAACAAATACTTACAATGAGATAAGAGGTATCCTATCAAACAATAACGACATTTGACCAGTTTTTATGCACACGACTCTGGAAAACATTGTGGGAAAAGGAGAAATTGCTCTTAACGAGCAACTTCTCCTTTTCCAACAATGTTTTCTGCTCTATCAGAAGACGAGTTTTCAACACATTTTGAAATGTCGTCTGGAAACCCTTTCAATTTGGGACAGTCGAAAATTTGGCGTTTGGGAAAGGGTTAAATCAATACCCTGTATGATTACAAGGGGCTATGAGAAATACATTCCAGATATTTTATTTGAAAAGACACATGATGTTTAAATCTGAAATCTGAAACTGAAATACTGTTGAAAACGCTTTTAATCTTTAAATCCGTAACACCTCAGTTCAACACATTTTCTGCATAAGTCCTGTAAAAGCACTGTGACAAGAGAAAGGGTTTGCTTTTGGTGATCAAACAAATTACCTCTTTATTAGCATTTTCACTCACAAATATGAAGAAAGGGGCTGTTCTTTACACACTGTTTTGACTCCAGAGTGATAAATCTAAGTTGTAAGAACTTGTTTCACAACCAATGTAAAATTAATAAGTTTAAACGAAACTCTTTTTTTGTAGTCTGCTGTGCTTTTCAGTTTGGACCAGGCACAAATTCCCGCATTGAAAAATCGGTTAACCCATTACCAAACAATAGCGACATTTGACCAATTTGTTGCAGACGACTTTTGGAAACATTTTGGGAAAAGGATTCCCACAATGTTTCCTGCTCTATCAGGGGATTATCTTTCAATTTCATCACATTTTTAAATGTCGTCTGCAAACTCTTCCAATTTGGGACAGTCGAAAATTTGGTGTTTGATAAAGAGTTAAACATCAGTCGAATCCAATGATATGTTATTGTCTCGGGTATAGAGAAGTATTGAACTGTTTCAGGAACAGACCGGTCGAGAAGAACCACGTCGAAAACCTCCAAGAAATGCGAGCGGCGTAAGAGGAACCGCCTGAAAAAACGTTGTGATAAAATTAAAAAGTGTAAACCATTAGAGGACAGACTCGCCCAGCGTTGCTCCGCTTTAAAAGGGGGCCGGCTAAAAAAATGTGAGCGGAGACAGACTGTAGCCGTGAATAAGTGCGTAAAACGTTACGACAAACGTATCAAGCGATGTAAGAAAAAGCAGAAAGAGATCCCTCAAATATGTGAACGAAGCAGACAGAAAGCGAAGCATAAGAAGAAGAAAAAGAAGAAGAAGAAAAAAGAGACCCCACCCAAGGATATTTCTTGAGAAACATACGCGCGCATCTTTGTGTTGTTAATAGTTTGTGAGGTAATTTATGACACAGTGGTGTTTGGTAAAAACGCTTCATTAGAGTTAAAACTGTGCATATTTCGCACTTGCTAGAACCTCGCGTCTAATAAGTTGCTATGTTGACCAAATACACCTCTTATTGTGTCCCTGGTTACTATAGAAAATGTCCGTGTAATAGTTTCGCAGCGATTCGGACGTATAAATATTCACGACGTGTGCAGAGGTGTCCGAATAACAATCGGGCAGTTCTTCGAACTGCGTAAGCGATAACAAATTCGAAGTGTTGCGATATCATTCCACAGGCACTTTCTTGGGGTTTACCGCCTTGACATAGATCCAGGGTGAATTATATATTGTTCGATCAGACTGAAGAAAGACAAATGCTGTTTCGAGGCGGCGTTGAAATAGTGTGCTTCATTGCGAATTCAACCTATTGGGTCGTACACGACTCATTTCTGAACAGTAATTATGTCAGAACAGACCAAAACCTGCGTTTAATCCTTCCCAAGTATACACAAAAATGAAATATCCAATTGGAGAGAAATTGTCTCTGGATCAAACTATCCTTACAGACTCTTAACTCTTTTCGAATAGTTTACACGTGTCGCCTGGGATGTGATCGGTTTGGATCAGTTACGAAAGTAATAGGAAGTCTTAGCTTTTAACCTCAATAATTATTTGACGAAATGACAAAATATCGCAGAAAAACCAAACGTTCAGTACCCCGTATCGAGTACAAAACTGAAGACGGTCCTTTTAAAAGGATAAATGAATATTTACAGTCTATTCATGAAAGATGTCAGTCCAATTTGGTAGACAGGGACAATGTATTAACCCCTTACCAATGGCCAAATTTTCGACTGTCCCAAATTCGAAGAGTTTGCAGACGACATTTCAAAATGTGATGAACTTGAAAGATGATCTTCTGATAGGACAGAAAACATTGTGGGCAAAAGAGAAATTGCTCGTTGTGAGCAATTTCTCCTTTTCCCACAATGTTTTCCAGAGTCGTCTGCAATAAACTGGTTGAATGTCGTTGTTTGGTAATGGGTTAAGCGAAATGGGACGAGCATGTGGTCTTTTGAATGGAACAATATATAGTCCAAGAAAATTTCTAAATAATTGTTGACTTGTTGACTTTATATCGGATATGTCAATAATTGACACAATGCGTTGTAGAAAAAATGATCATACATGCTGTGTTTTGAGTTGGATACAATACGGTACATGCATTTGAAAGTTCCTCAATTGTTGTTTGAATTGTTGACTTTATATAGCATATGACAATAATTAACATATGTGTTATGGAAAACATGATCACACATGTGGTCTTTTGAAATGAGCATAATACGGTATATGTATGTGTAATTTCCTCAATTGTTGTTTGATTTGTTGACTGTATATCGGATATGACAATAATAAACATGGGAGGAAAACGTCTCATCTGTAAAACTATTTGTTGCCTCACTCTTCAGTTTTGACAAATTTCCGAGCCATATTATGAAAGAAAAATCTTGTAGTAAGATTCCTTTTGAGATAAAAAAAAAATGATGTCAAAAACATTTCGTTCTTCATTTCTTCACAGTTGTATGTACAGGGTTTGTAAGGTAGCATCTTTAATCTGCCTGCTGTTGCTTTTAACCAATAACACAATAGAGAAAGTGTATTCAAATTGGGAAATCATTCTTGTTTCTCGGTTTCCTATAAAGGTTTCTTAACAGATATTTCATGAATTTTCTCAGATTACCCTTTACCATTTGACCTTCAAACCTTGCACATGAACGTAATTAAATGCGTTTCGGTATATTATTGGATAAAGATAGATGCTCTGTGATAATGGAGAAAAGCCGATTGTTAGAAATTAAAAGTGTTTGTTCACAGAGGAGAGCTTTTGAAGGTCAAAATAAACTGTCGTTGATCCAAAAGTGTTTGGATTGTTGTTTGATTTACAATCAAAAGTAGCTATTGAAAGCAAATATATTAAATTAAGGAAGCGTCAATCTAATAAGTATATACAGTTTATAACTGGTAGATCTCAAAAGCAATGCGAGTGTCATGTTTTGGATCAAAACACATGTTAATTCACTGTGTACATGTACATACTTTGAAAACTATACAATTTTACTTCCAATGACTATTCTTCGATGCCTATCATACGACAATACAGCTGTTGTGCAGTTTTAAGTTTTCAACCTCCAAATTTCCACAGCTGTTGTGCAGTTTTAAAGTTTTCAACCTCCAAATTTCCTCACATCTGTGAACAAACACCTTTAAGAAACAGTTCATTATATACATGATCTCCTTTACTTAACCCATTACCAAACAATAAAGACATTTGACCAGTTTGTTGCTGAAAACTATAGAAAACATTGAGGGAAAAGGAGAAATTGCTGCCAACACAATGTTTCTCACAATGTTTCTGCCCTACAAGAAGATAATTTTTCAATTACATCACATTTTTAAATGTCGTCTGAAAACTGTTTCAATTTCGTACAGTCCATAATTTGGCGTATGGTAAAAAGTTTAAGGGTGTTTCATCATATCAATATTATTTCAGTTACATTGCAATGCCCCACCCTCAATGATGGAGGAAGACCCCCATACTCAATTTGAAAATTTAAATGATGTCACCATGCTGGGAGGTGGGGGAGTGATTTTGAGTTCTGTACTCTTATCACTAGGCAACAGAAACCCCCACAGACTGGTGATAATCAAAGGGAAGAATAAGAAATTAGAAAGGAATTAGTGTAAGCAAAAAAAAAAAAATTGAAACAACTCCATAACAAATTTACAATTTATTTTAAACCTTTCTGTTACATTTTTCAACTTAACACCAATTGTTTTCCATCATGTCCAATTCTTTACTTCACCAAACTAAGCTTTGTGGTAAAGATAGTAAACTGTTTTCAAACATTAACACACTCTTTAAGTCTATGGAGTAGCATCGTACATCTTTGTTCTGCTTTCCCAACATTGTGTTTCTAAATCTGCAGAGTTCTAAATGACTGTCTATCGAAACAAATAAATTAAACAAAGAAGTCTTAGCACAGCACATTAATGAAAATGATTCTTCATAATTTAGTCTAGTGTCTCATTTCCTCAACCAGAACATGTCACCCCTGTTTCTGTTGTACTCCATAATTCCATCAATAGGTCCTGCAAATAAATAAAACACAGAATGTATGTACCATTCCAAGACATCACAATTTCATTGTATAGGATTAACACCAAGCTTACAATCTTTAATTTTAACCCTTATAGTGCTGGAACCGACTTCATGCTTGTGATATACTTTTCATTGAAGTACACATCTAACATAATAATGAAGAGTCTAAACCTACCCCCATACATTCTTTTATATTTTATGCTAGAAATATGCATAAGTTTAAAACAACATTCCCTATTATTTCAATATCTGGCTAAGCAATATAGCAAAGTAACACATTATTGGAATCATCTGACAAAGACGCTTCCATTGACATGTCACATTGCGACAGTGTGCATTCATTTATGGTACTAACCATGTTTAACAGTTTTAAATTATGCAAATAATTTCCCTTAATCATTCAGTTAAACGGTACACTGTAGAATTTGGCAAAAGAATACTGACATAAATGAAGGAAATGCGTGTTTCAATTAATTTTCCATTTTGCACAGTCATGAATGTTTTACATCAAATAACACAATAACCTTGTAAGTGTTCACACTCTTGCTTTTAGTGAGTAATGTGTTATGTAGTTTGATAATTTTACATACCGATGGCTGCAATAACTGGATCTCTATCAAATACTAGATCGTAGAGGGTCTCCCTAATCTTGTCTGGGGTCAACACCTGCAATACAAACCAGTTTTCTAAACATAATATTCAGTTATACCCAAACTTTGGTATTAAATCTTTTTAGAAAGCATTATGAAACATCAAAAGCAAACATCTTAAATATAAATTCCTCCTTGTACACCAACTAGCACTATGTTGGTTGAGAGAATGTGCTTTTTAAAAAGAGTTTTGTATTATAAGCCTAAATACATCAGTGAAGGTTCTGCAAAGTGTTTGACATGAGCTTTCATTAAAGAAAGTATTCTGGCTCAATCAAAGAATAATACACTTATCTTCACCAAAAACAGATGACTTTACATACCAATATAGCAAACAACATTTGAAGGTAGTCTTTTTTATCACAATGACATCATAATGATAAATCACTTAATGTGGAATCTTAAATCAATTTGAGTATGAACTTGAATACATTAAGTTGCCAGTATCCAACATTATAAAATGAACAGTTCAAGTCAGCCTTTTATCAAAATAATCACTCATCATCACTATAGACAATATCTTTTTTTCTCAACATAGACACAAATATATACTCCAAACATAAATCTTTATAAAATTTGACAAAATGGGGTTTAATACAGGGTCGACATTAATACCTTACGAATTTCCTGGACTTCAACAGTACTAGGTAGGGCTCAGCGGTGTCTTGCCCAAGGACACTCCCACACAATCAAAATGAAAAAGTTCATTTTACTTACATCAATCATAGCGTCCATCTCATACATGGGGATTCGTCTGTCATAACACAACATCTGTCTGTAAGTGGAAAGGGGTTAAACATTAAGTATCTCAAAGCTTCCTATACATACAACAGTTAATCTAAAATGACAAAACATTACATGTATGACAACATTCTAACTTTTATGTTGCTGTATTGATAATGAAAGATCATTGAAAAGGACAACAAAAATCTAGATAGTGCAAAAAAATACTCAATTGCTGCACTTACTTCTTTAAATAAATTATCAAATGAGATAATGGGTTATAAAATAGAATATGATAAAATGGGTCATCCTGGTGATCATTTACTCATTATAGCTTACCTGCCAATGTCTTCACAAATAGGTGTGGTGCCATCCAATCCAATCATCAAGTTGGTCTTCAACAATCTCTTTGCTCTATCAAGTTCAAAGTCAGATACCTGGGTACACATTCTCATCCTGAGTAATAGAACAGTTACAAAATGTTAAAGGCACATGAAAGGATATGAGTATTAATAAAATATTGAAAAACACATAGAGTTCTTTTCTATGTATGCTGTGAGACCCTATCTAATTAACTCCTTTAAAGGCCCGGCCCATTAAAGGAGATAAATGCTATATCAAACTATATTATTTGGTAAACTTTTGGACAGATTCAAATAGTTATCACCTGAAAACACCATCAGCACAACTTAAAGGTCATATTTCCCGATAAACAAAATTTTCTTTAATTATGGTTTTTGAATTAGGTTATGGTTTCGTTATGACGGAGGTAATGATTTTTTTCTCATATAGAAGCGAAAAATGTTGTTTTTGACTACTTTTATTCACCTTTATCGATTTTTGTGAATGACTTATCTCCCTTGTTGTGACGTCATTTGTGCTTCAAAGTCATATGAACTAACAGTAAGAAGAATCTAGTTCTCAGTAACGGCGGTGTTTTTGCACAAATTTCGGACATTTTAAGTCTGCTTTTCGGAATTATTTAAATCACACATCTCATTTTTTGCCATTGGTAATATTGGTTTAAATGACGTATGTCACACTGATATGCAGGTGTTCAAACATGATTATTACAAATTTATATTGATAATTTAGTAATAAGATCACTAAATATATAATTCACCCATTTGAACATAATCTCTTTGTTTACAATTTAATTGATTATTGTCAGTTTATCTCACATACAAAGGGTCAATCAACAGACATCGGACATTACAAGGATTAAGGGTCGTGATGCAAATTAACACCAATCTGCCACATTTGCACAGTATGTTTCAAGTCTCAAGTCCTTTATTGTTTAAGCGAAAGATAGCCTCTGGCGTTAATCTCTTAAATATCTCTGTTGTTAATTAACAGGTCTGACACGTTCTTCTATTCCAGACATGAAATAACAAGCGGCAAATCTCACACTTTCAATGCGCGGCAATTAAATTTATCTTAAAAATCCATTGTTAAGATATAACCAATTAAGACCAAACTCTCACAGGATGTTTGGATTGATAAGGTGTCAGGACATATTTATCTCTCAATGTGACTTACGTGTGATACTTTGTCGTTATGATATTCAAAGAAGTGAACATGTTGTCTTTTCTATTAGAATAGTTTGACACTTCAATAAGTATATGATAATCAGTATTCACCAAAACGGTATTAACTCTATGTTTTCAACAAAAAAACGTTTTAACATCAATTTCAAGTTTTGTCAAATTGATATTTAAATTCCAAAATCATAAAAAATAAATTCAAATATGTTTATTTAAGGTTGTTAGTAAAATAAACTATGACGATTTTTTTGTTTTAGCTGTTAATTATTAAACCTGTCCGAAAATTAAATGCTCAATATGTCAAGGCTACTTACACGAGAGAAAACGAACATAAATGTAAAGTGAATGTGAAGAACTATTCTTAAGTTCTTAACAGTTGATCTAAAAAGACCACATCGGAATCAATTTCGAAATCATAGACCTCTTACTGGGGGTGGAGATACTGGAAAGTTGCCGGATGATTTTAACAAATACTCTTGAATGTGCCAGTGTTTAGTTTTGAAATTTGGATGTGTGGTGAAAATGTGAGTTAAAGGATAACCTTCGTATCACAAGTAAGTTGATGTGTAGTGAAAATGTGAGTTAAAGGATAACCTTCGTATCACAAGTAAGTTGGGTTATAATACCGTTTGTTTGTTCGCAATTTATGATCTTCTCCCGTTTCATTTCATGTATAGATAAGACAATGCAGGGTGAATTTGACAGTTAATAGTTATACGATGTACGGTGTTAAGACAATTCGTTTATTCAGACCAGTGTCTTTGTTTACTACTCAATTAAAACCTTAATGCTAATACACGATCATTGACGAAAAAGTACTCTTGGTTTTTTTCAACAAATATTAATAAAAATAGCTGTTTCAACAAATATCGTCAAAATTTCAAGCCGCTTCTTACATATAAAAACATTTACAAATCCTTTCAAATTTACGTGTTACGTCACTTACTTTTTTTTCAAAAGAATATTCTTATAATATGAAACATATTCAATAAAGAAAATGCACTGTCAATCCAAACATTGGCTTAAGGATTGCTATTTCGAGGAAAATCGTCCCAATTTCAAGCTGTTCCTTTCATATGAACGCATTGACATATCCTTGTAAATTCACGCGTTAAGTCACTAATTTATTTTTTCAAATGGATCTTCTTATAATATGAAAACTATCCAGTATAGAAAATTCACTGTAAATCCAAACAATGACTTAAGAATTATTTAATTCAAGGAAAATCGTCCAAATTTCAAGCAATTCCTTTCATATGAACAGGTTTACGCAATGACAAATCCGTGCAAATTCACGGGTTAAATTATTAATTTATCTTTTTTCAAATTGATATTCTTATAAAATGAATCATATTCAATAAAGAAAATGCGCTGTCAATCCAAACTATGACTTTAGGATCGTTTATTTGAAGAAAAACACCAATTCTAACCAGCGATCGCTCTTCACGCCCTTTACATGGCGCATTCAGTGGATCACGAGTGACGTCACAGCAAAGGGAAGTAAGTCATACGTACTTTTATTAATCGGTGCGCTATGACGGTGATTTATGACGTAATGCGTTATGCTAAAATGTTGCAAATAATTTCAATGTGATTCTTTTACTTCATATTTTAATTTTATGAAATAAACCCAACCTGTACATATGACCTTTAAATGTGAAAGTAAACCAGAAATAACCCAGTTTAGCAAGTTTTATAATTCAGATATCCTGATTCTTCACCTCTGACCTTGTCAGTTGATACACACATTTTTGAACCAAACAATCAAAATCGTTATTTTGAATATGTAAACTAACAGGTTGTTGATGAACATGATTGAATTGGAGACAACTATATTTCAAGCAAAAAATAACTTATTTTAAATGAGTCTCATTAATAGGGTCTCATTCCTAAACTAATTCTCATGACTTTTATGAACATAATAAAAGAACTCCATATATTTTTTTAGTAATTCATTCGTACTCCTCTCCTTTGATGTGCCTTTAACATAAGTAAAGTTGTGCTTGAAATACTCATATAGTTGTCTCCAGTTCAATCATTTTTATCAATAATCTGTATACATATATAAAATAACAAATTCTGATTGCTCTATTAAACAATTGGTGTTTCACTTGACCAGGTCAGAGGTGAAAAACAGGCAATCTGTGCGATATAGCATAAGTCTCCTTTCATGAGCCTTTTATACAATCAATATTTAATTTGGCATAAGATAAAATGAAAAGAATAAACAGGCAAATTTTGCATAGTATTGTATCGAGTCCTTTATCTTATTGTGAAATAAAGATGATAGCATTGTAACTATAGATGAAATTCCCCATGATGGATTTTTTGCCTCAGTAAACCATGGTTTCTAAAGTTCTTTGGTGCTTAAAAATAATGCCATATCAAAAGTCCTTAAAATATATATAATAATTTATTAGTTAATAAAATTGCAGTTTGATATCTAGTTAATCAAAGTAACCTCCCA
Organism: Cerastoderma edule; assembly: GCA_947846245.1. Taxonomy (NCBI): domain Eukaryota; kingdom Metazoa; phylum Mollusca; class Bivalvia; order Cardiida; family Cardiidae; genus Cerastoderma; species Cerastoderma edule. The sequence goes on from OX401413.1 coordinate 19,054,083, forward strand.
CGTTAGCCTGATTGTTTAGATAGTAAAAGGTTCATCCAACTTAGGTCATGGAAGGGAAAGGTTTCTTGTGCATGTTCTGCTTTTGTCACAATGGCAATGGTCTTTATCAAAGATCAAAGAAAATTACGCCTCCAACGATGTGTTGCATTGCAATATTGTACTTTCATTCAAGATACTAACCATGTTTATCTGTGATGACATGCATGAACATTTTCCCTGAGTTGTTGTAAAACGGTACCCTGATCTAACAAAGGGAAAGGCAGAATAAAAAAGTTGCTGAAATCTTTTTAACACAAAAACCAAATACAAACTCTTCTTAACCAACCCCCTTAAACTTAACATAATAAATTATGACTAACTGGATAAACATAACTCACCACTCTTGTTGTACACACCACATCACCTCTTCAATATGGTATCTATCAGCAACCATGTAGTTACCCCTAAACAAGCAAAAAACAAATTGTTATGTAAGAATTAAACCCGTTTTCCTCTTGCAGGATAAAAAAATCCACATGCAAGATTTTGATAAAAAACCTTAAGAATTGATCTTACAACATATGAGCAGCATGAAAGGAAGTTTTCCTCTCTTCTTTCATAAATAAAAAGATAAAAGATGATTTCAATGAATTGAATCATAATAATTATTAACTATCTTTTTATACTTTGCAAAAGATGTCTTTGAATTTATTTTACAGATGTTCTGTACATGATTTTGAGGAGTAGTTAAAAAAGGTGATTCCGTAGCAATTCATCCTCTTTCCAACCATACCCTCTTTTCCATCAAAAAAACATCTTTATTGCATTCTTCAAAAGTATTCCCACACTCTTGTTTTAATAATTTCTTTCTTTATGGAGTAAAGTATTAAAGACAAAAAACCTTACCATAATCCAGTGTCTGTATAGCAGGTGTTAAACTGCATGTAACTGTGGCACATGTTACTGAGGGAACATTTCTTGGCGAGATCGTTGACCATATTTGGGCCGCCACTGAAGGATCGATCCCACTGACCAATGGCAGCATTGGCCACCATAAGGGCCATGTTATCCGCATCATCCCAGGGTAGACCTTCGACAGCTAGGGCAACATGGGCCAGGGGCATACTATCATCTCGCATACGGATCTATAACACATCAAATATAGCATATAGTACAGACTAGGGGCAGACTTATAAGTGAATTGTTTGACACAGTATTTAACTCTAATAGGAAAAGCTGTAGCATTGATTATGACAAATTAATAAACAACAAATGATTTTTACTCAAAGTTAACAGAAAGGCATGAACAAAATTCACCAGTTCTAGAAGGGGCCCTGAAGTGTCTTGCAAAAGGAATCTTCCACAAAAGCAGCGGTACAGGTTGGGCTTGAACCCAGGCGATCTGGGTAACAAGTTCACCACCTTATCCACTGGGCCATGCAGGACCGCTACAGCTTATTTCTTACCAAACGCCAAATTGTCGAATGTCCTAAATTGAAAGAGCTTGCAAACTACATTTCAAATTGTGATGAAATTGAAAAATATTCTTCTGATAGGGCAGAAAACATTGTGGGAAAAGGAGAAATTGTTTGTTAAGAGCAATTCCTCCTTTTCCCACAATGTTTTCTAGAGACATCTGCAACAAACTGGTCAAATGTCGTTATTGTTTGGTAATGGGTAAAGTAAACACTTAATAGTTATGGTAACTTACATCAGAGCCTGTGTATCTACTGGGAATTGTCTGGGTTGGATGAGATCCCATTCCAGCGGGAAGCTTTCCAAAATACTTCTCAGCCAGATCAGACAGTTGGCCATGATCAATTCCTGGAAACAAATTTGCATTAAACATCAGAAAAGATATAAAATCCCAAACAATTGCAAAAGGTATTAAATACATGAAAATATCAACACATATTACAATTGATCTAGTTTATGAAGTTCCTGCCTAGTAAATATCTCAATTGCCACTTCAAACCTATAACAACTAATCACATTGCCCGTCACATACAGCAGGGGTCATAAATTGAGCACTGTTACAGAAGGAAGGTTACTTCATACAACAATCGTTTTCTCTTTATCAACAATGGCTTTAACAGAGTAATTTTCATAATGGCCAGAATTACCCTACACAAAACATGGATAAGAAAAGTATGCTACAAGCTTTAAATTAAGACTTGGATCCTGTGAACACAACAATGACTAATTTTAAACAATTGACTGTCTCTAGTTGAGACAATAATCTACTTGGTTTAACTCCAGAGTGTAGTAAAGGAAATTTCTGCCTGAAATAACAGCAATTTTCCATTTATAGACATATAAGTTTCGATTCTCACACAGGATTTGATAAGGTCAATTATAGAGGCATATTCACCTAGCTAAGTTATCTAATGTATTTGTTTTCTATAAATATACCAAATATTGTGGGTACTCATAAGAAAAGTCTCACAGAGACAATTGTCATAGGTACCAATAAAACAGGATTTGTCAATTAGTTTTTTAAATACTGCAAGTAAAAGACCCAAAAACATCCTATTATCTAGAGCAGTGTGCCTCCTATCTTACCTCCAGCTGCTGCGAGAACCATCCTTGGCCCTCTGTAGTGGGTAGTGATGTAGTCAACAAGGTCAGTTCTAGAGATAGACCTGGAATAAAGAGTGGGGAAGATACTTTCACTTGTCTAGAAGGTAGAAACATTCTATTTGTTGATTGGTGTTTAACGCAGTGTCATCAATTTTTCAGTTATATTATGACTTTCCTGGAACCTCAGTACAAGACGAGGGCTCTGAAGTACCTTGCCAAAGGAAACTCCAACAGAGTGGGCTCAAACTCGGATCCCAGAGTTTTAAGTCTGCCACCTTACGTATATGGCCATGCAGGACCCTTTAAGAAGAACATGGGTAAAAGTTGAAGAATTTCAAAAACCTGAAATATGAAGTTCTTTATCCTAAAAAGGCATGTTTGCTATAGTATTATATAGGGACAAAAAAATCTCAAAATCCAGGAATAATCCTGAAAACTTTCACCCATGGAAGAATCATTCACTTTCACACATCTTAAGTATAGTGTTTAATTGAATATTGTCAACACCAGTTTTCATACTACAATGAATATTTAACAAAAAGCAACATATTGTCATTCTATTTAAATCACTCCTAGAATCACATAAGTGGTAATGGAAATACAGACACTAAGATCAAACACATCTCTTGGTAAAAGGGATCAAGTGTGAAGATCATTGTATCATAACAAAATAGTGCTTACAGAATCTCAAGTCAAACTTGACCATTTGGCAATCTTACAGTCACTTGATGTTTTATGATGACAGTAGGTTTATGCTTCAAAATAGTACATTTAATTGCTGTGTTTGTTTGTATGGTGTTTAACGCTATATTGACAATTTTTCAGTTATGTAACAGCTTTCAACATTACAAGGCTCGAGCTCTGAAGTGACTTCCCAAAGGTAACTCTCACAAGACCAGAGCTGTCGGTAGGGCTCAAACCTCACACCCGAGAGCAAAGTTTGCCGCCATAACCACTTGGCCATGCAGGACCCGTTATTGCTGTGAACTCAGATTATACAAGAATACTACCTCTAGATTTCTAAAAGTTTTAAATAATATCAAACAAGTAATATCATAACCAATCTGAAGTGAGCATGTTTGAATTCAACATTTCAGGTAAAACATTGTGTGACTGACCAAAGAAACAAAGTGTGAACATAGTTAACTCACTCAATGTTCTCTGTAGGCCCGAGAATGGTTCTACTTAAGGGTGTTCCTTGGAAAGCAGTAGAATGAAGGTAATCAAAGGCTACTTCTTGAAGATTTGTCTCCACTTCCTGAAATATAATAATCCAACCAATATTTCATCACATAAACTCATACAGCAGGAATATTTCACCATTACAGTGCTGAAACAGACTTCATGCTTATGCAAACAGGTTAGATACAGACCAGCCACCACGTAAATTGGCAGCTGGTCTGTGATCTAACCTTTTTGCTACTTTGGGTATCTTTCTCAACAGAATTAAGCAGAAATTAATGGTTTTGAAAAGCAGACCACACTAAGATCTTTTTTTAGACAATTAAAAAGCAATCCTAGAGCTAAATTAGTCTAAAAATTACCATCTTAATCGTTTTAATTTACTATTAGTATCTCAAAAATGCTTTCTTCAAAACTTCTCATGTAAGGAAAGTGGGCAACAACGTTACAGTGTCGGCCTCTTGTACCAAGAGTCTCAGGTTAGATCCCCATTACCCAGGGTGGAAATACTTGGACTAATCCACAAATCTGCATGGTTACTGGCCATACAACCAGGAAGCAGTCATCAAGAGTGAATTCAGTAAGTTTCAAGCTTTCATCACAATTGATGTAAAATAACCAAGTTTAACCTTAATCTATATATATAAGGAAAATGTTTAACAATAAAACATTACATACGAGAAACAAGTAATTTTGAATATTATTCTGTTCACCATCAATCTTTTAGTTACCAAATGTAACAATAAATTACCTGCATTTCCCGCAGAATGACATGACGCTCATTTTCTATTTCTTTTTCACCTAATTTACTGTTCTGTGTGATGTCAGCCAAAATCTCAACAGCTACAAAACAAACAAAAAATATCTATTAATGTAAAGGCAATATCACATATATCCTATCAAAACAAACACTATGCTAAAAAAAAAAAAAAAATTAAACTCAGAAGAAATTACTCAACATCAGAAAATGCTTTGCCTGTGCGAAAACATGATATATGTGTCCGATTCTCCTTTTGTATGAATGAAGTACTGAGACACATTGACAGCTTTAGTCATCCACATGTATAATTAGATAAGAAATTCTAACACAAATAAAAAAAATTGTTGGTTCAAGGAAATAAGCATGTTATTATGTTACCCAGCAGTTTTCTGACAAAATTGTTCTTTTCATACTCCGCAACAGGTGAGTTCAAGTGTGTCAGTATATGGTAATGAGTCAAATTACCTTTTTCGAGGTCCTTGGTAAAACATTTGGCGTAATACACAGTTTGTTCTCTAGAGGTGTATGCATTCAGATGAGCTCCCATATTCTCTATCTCCATCTCTAACTGGGTCTGGGTTCTTTTGTTGGTTCCCTGTTTAAAGGATACGCCTATTATTTTTGGTTCCCATTTTACAATATTTCATCTTATATTCTGGAGTGTGTATAAGGATTGCGAGCAAATTAACAGGCCTAGATCTCTATCTCTTTGGGTTTATCAGAATAATCATTCTTGTTGGAACACTGTTCTATGTAAGGGGGTCTATAAAGGTCCTTTACACACAGTATTTCAAAGTTTTTCAGCCAAATCATATTTAGTAGGTTTTCATTTGAACTCATCTGGTAAAAAGTAGGGTTTAAAGAAAAAATCGAGATAGCAACAGGAATACATGCAGTACTTAATAAGCTTTGCAATGAGTCCCAATTGATCAGTTCTTGATAGAATCAACAAGAGGATGACCACTGACATACTAAAGGCACTTTCCTTTATTTCAAGACTTTCCAATACAATACAAATATCTGTTTTAGAAATTCTTATCTCATAAGACATTTTATAGAAAAATCATTTGGTCATTGATTTTCCAGAGGCATATGTGACTAAAATAACTCCTATTCATGCACATGATGGAAATAATAACAAAGACTGTTAAAAAAATCATATGAGTTTAAACTGCTTGATCCAAAATATGACTGTTTGCTTTATTGATGACTGGAAACATGGATAATAAGTATGACTTTAATACATACATATAGGATCAATGCATGGACACAACATGAAGGTATCAATATCATCTTAATGGCACATGTTTATAAGCTTTATGAAAAATGGTGGGTTTTCTTTTTTTGAAAGATTTAGTTAACAACCTAAGTTTCAGAAAGATCTGATTTACTTACTTTGAAGATCATGTGCTCCAAGAAATGGGCCACTCCATTTGTGCTGTCTGTTTCAAATCTGCTCCCAGCATTTATCCATAACCCAACCTGAATAGAAAAGCAATAGCGAGTTTTGAGTTATCAGAATTGACACTGTACTCTTGTCCAATCTCTGAACTTTGAAGTTTTAGGAAGAACTCCAAATTTCCAAGGAACTCACCTTAAGACAAAAAATATTACTTTTTTTTCTGAACAGAACAAATTTTTCCTTTCACCCAGGTATGCGCACACACATACCTGGTAAAATATTAAATATGTTGATTGTGACCAATAATGGCAGAAGGCATTTTCATTTAATGAGGAAAAGGCAGAAAAAACTATATTGTTATAAACGTGGTCAAGGTATTTCTAGGAGTGGGCAGACTAAAGCCACTTACAGTTTATTTGATTCCGAATGGGTCCGTTTAACAGTACAAAGCATATGTGAAAAAATCCCTGGTACATAAACACAGGGTTGTCATCACGAGCCGGCTGCCAACCAATTTGATTGCTTCAAATGATTTTTTGATCGGCTCAAATAACAAAACATATTATGATAGGTGGTCATATGTTTCACCTGATTTGCGTTTGGTGTTTGCTTCATTGGCCTCCTCAAATCAAAAGCTGGCCTCTTACTCCAAAAAAGGTAATGACAACCATGTAAACTTAAAACTAGTCTAGGACCCTGTATAAGTACATAAAATACAATCTGATTTTTTTCATCAATTCATGTTTAATACTGTGTAATAGGTTCTTAACCAGTACAAGTCGAAGACTGTCAAAGAGTGCCTAGTCAAAAGACAATGAAATAGCACCACTATCTGGATTCCAATCAGGATTCGAACCTCGGCTGTCCTGTCCCTTGTTCCAACACTAACAACTAGTCCACTGTTGATCCCTGCTTCATGCATCAAGTCTGTCCTTGATACTTACTGTACATGTTGGAAAGCCACAGTCCTCTGAAGCAACTCTCAATCCATTGCTAATGGTGGAGACTTGGGTGCCAGGTTGTTGTCTTAAAGCTTCTTTGTATAAAACTTCTGAAGACCATCGTTTATTTATAACACTGACAGGTGCAACCTGAAAATATTTCCCAAAAGTCAATAGGTTGACGAACATCATCAAAGAGAGGTACAGATAAGGGAGCAAATCAGTCTTTTGAATGGAGCATTACAAATAACTATTCTAGAGGAAAAACCTGTTTAGAAGGTACTCATTGAAGAGTCAATAATGTATCTGGTACCTCTAACGATAAGGGTTTATAAAGAAATGCGTGGAAGTTACGAATACGCCATTTTTATCGACCTCAGACCTGCGAATTTGACAGATAGCAGGTTTCCAACCACGACATTGAACTTTTGATGGGTGGGGTAAAATAAAAATACGCAAAACCAAATGAGCATTAATTGTCCATAAATTACCAATGAAAACAGGGGGACAGAGAAAGGTCAGAATAATGTAGAAATAATGATGAACAAACGAACCTGCTTTGATTGCTTGAGTAACCTTGGCGAGGTCCGGAGAACTTTCCACAAATGAGTCGCCATGTTCAGATCGAAGGACGAACCGAGCACGCTCGATTAAGGTTTGCGAGGACGCATAGTTAGTGGAATTTTGAGTGATCCGAACAATAATAAATATTTGACTGAGCTAAGATCGTATGGATATTTGTATATTACTAGTAGTTAAGTTATTCGTCACCTTTCGCCGTTCGGATTTCGTGTCCATATGAAAATATTTAATCTGCCTTTTTTTCGGAAATATAATCCCTCACCTTACTCACAGAAATGAGAACTACAGAATCCCCCTCTTCCAAACGAAAAACAACATGCAAACAATCACTCCGATTCGTAGAAAAATATAACAGATTCCTTTCCTTTGAAAAACACTTTTTTTGAACAAAATTTGGGACATATTCCGAGACCCCATGGCCGTGTGTACACAAGTCTACAAGGCTTAGTCATGCCCCTGGCAATAAGGTTAGTGCGGGGTATAGGCCTACGCACGGACCAGGCCCCAGACTAAGCCAGATCTCATAGGCGTAGGAGCGTTTTCAACATTGGGGGCAACTTCAGATGAAGACCGGTCTAAGAATAAGTGTTCCTAAACTTTTAATGACTCTTCATGCATTTACAAATTCAATAACATTATGAGAATCAAAAGAAAGCGAATGAAAATGTGTATCTTTAATAATAATAAAAAAAAAGGGATATGCCAGGTCTCGATCTCACGCGGAAATCAAATGTATTGATTTAAACAAAAAGAAACAGCGACCAGACTGTCACAGCCACGGATTCATCTACTGTAAGAACGAGAATAAATTATTTTTCAAGCTTTAGCTAACAATTGAAGACAATATTGAGTCTGACTTCTTAGAACAAATTCTATTACACCACTGTTTTTGTCAATCAATACTTCCCGGGTATTTTTGTGAGATGAGTTTTCATTGGATAAACCCGATGTGTTCAGATTGTCATTTGCGATGATGACGTCAAAAAGATTTTGGTTATTGTTCGTTACAAAAGGCGAATTGGAATTAGATAAAGCACAAAAATACACATTTATTTTTATTCTGCTGTTAAATTTCGTTTCTTTTCTTTTTCTTTTCAAATATCTTCATTTGCCATTGTGAATATTGGGGGGCAAAGTATAGTCTGGCCCCCCGGTCTGGATATTGGGGGGCGGCCCCCCTGGCCCCCCCGGCTCCTACGCCAATGGATCTTCATTTACGCAGAAAACTCACATACGTTCACTTTTTCAATAGAAAATGAAAAGCTATAGAGTCAAAAAGTACGCTTTGAAAATATGATAAGGATGGGTGTATTCGGGGTATTTACGCCATAACCCAGACTATGTCACGTTTAACTGCTTTATAAAAAGGTCATCAAAATTCTTAAAACAACGAAAATAGACTGATTGTAAAAAGAGATCTATACGTGTTTACAGACGTTCTGTCATGTATTTGAGAGCACAAATGTTGTTTGTTTAAGCAGGAAATAAAGGCACTTTCTGTCGCGTTTTTGAGTTTTTTTTTCTTCCAACCCTATTGTGAAAGAGGGGGTGTGGGATACTAGTCGCTGCAGATCAAAACAATGATGATAATGTGGATGATCAACAGCGAACATGGTCTTGTACAAGCAAAGCTCTGTATGGATGTGAATGCGATATGGTCACGCTGATGGACGTAGAACCATCGCTTCCGTTCTAGAGTACCATGTCAGTAGCAAACTAGTACCAACTCCCTTGACATCGTCATGAATTTAGACAAGCATAGTGATTCTAAATATAGGTTAGAGGCTAGATAGTGAAATTTAAACGATATAGAAACCCCAAGGAAGGAGCGATAGCGACTGACGGGGTTTCTATGTCGTTTAAATTTCACTATATAGCCTCTAAACAATTTAGTGTTTAACCTACATTTCCATAGAGCGCTCTATTTGACGCTGGCAAACCACGCCTCTACGGGTATGATCTGCGAATGGCATAAAACTGCTGCTCAGTATTTTGAAATTCGACATAAACCACGCCTTCCGCGGCTGTCAATTGCATGCCAAGAATCTGCCATACCATATTTGGAAGAAGAAAACTGCACTACCCAGTGATGTAGATTGCAATGTAGTTTTGGGTTTAACCCGTTACTCCATAATCTATTCCTCACCTACAGCAGAAAACTTGAGAAGCCCTTGTGACAAAAGAAGAAATTGCTTGTAACGAGCAATTTCTCCTTTTGTCACAATATTTTCTTTTCAATTTCAAAAAGAAACTGTGTTTTTTCATGATGTGTATATGTGTTGTCTGTTGATGCTTTCAATTTGTACCCGTCACATTATTCCTAATGGGGTAAAAGATTAATATAGTTCAGTTTCTTTTTTTTTCTTAACGATGTTAGGCTACCCAGTTAATTGTAATTCCTTTTTATTTATTTCTGTGTTTATTTCTCCCCCGCGACGTCACAGCGATCTTTCAATCGCTACCGTAGGCTAGGCTTACACGTGTCATTGATTTGGAGGTGGAGCCTAAAACTACGCATTTATGCGCATGCGTGATACCAGAGTAATAGTCTCATAGAGCCCAGATAAAACACTCGAATAGTAGTTTATGGAAAATAAACTAACAAAAAAATTCAAATTGACGCATTCTCATTGGATGAAAATGTAGGTTAAACACTAAGATAGATTAATACTCAGTCTGCGATTCGTGAATTCGAGACTAGGGCATGATTAGACAACGAATCTGTGACGAATCCCACGAATTTTAGAAAAAGCTACGAGTTTATTCATTTGTAATTGCTGTACATGCTTCGACGTTTTCTTAACCCATTTTTTACTTGATCTTTATGTTTGAGTTTTATTTGGTTAAACTTTATTGTAGCGAACTAAAGCATTTAGTCATGCTATTCCAGATTAATGAAATGAATATTCGTAAGTTTATAGACTGACCATCGTAACTGAATCCCTCGCGAGTCTCAAAGTTCACTCTTATTTGAGGTGTGCTGGATTTGTGGTCTTTCGAATGTGGTCGTTACGGACATAAATAGGTGGTTAAATACACGTGTGGATAGCCCACCCAGCCCGCTGGATGTTTTGAGTGAAACCAATCCAATCCTGTTTCCATCCATCTACATGATACGCTTTGTCCTGACGAATATGCGTCGAAAGCAGAGCAGCAAGACAAATTCAGTGCCATCAGACGAGTGAAATCCTACCTTCGAAATATAATTACCAACCTCCCCATCCGACTCTTCCAACTAGGTTTCTTAAACAGAGTTAGACAGTCAGAGGTTCATGGCCTGAACACATTCATATAAAGAAGAAATAAGTAAATTGCTCTGATATTAGAGTTAACTGATCAAGGTTACGGGAATCTATAGTTATCCCTGGGTCAGTACTATGAAATATAATAATACATGTACATAGTACTGACCCCAGGATAACTTTAGACCCTCTTTGACCAGTATCTAAAGGTTAATTCAAAAGGTCGGCAGTATTATAGTCCATTATATTTCGGTCTCTTTCTCTATGAGCATACACATATTTCACGTTATTGTCCGGCTCGATATGTTCTATTTCTAATGTCGTTATATTTGTAAAACATTATTCACGAATTACAATTTAGTAAGAAGTGTTGTTTTGTACCAACTTGTATATGCTGCACATGCTGATCCGCGATACGTGTAGGTCTGCATTGGTCGTCTCGTATAAGGAAATATAATGGTCTCGGGGGAGCATGCCCCCAGGCGCCTCTGGCCGTGCGTACACTTACTAAACGGCTTAGCTACGACCCTGACATGAACATATTGTGTTCTATCAGATCACCCATGACTAGCGTAACTATGCAACAGAAGTCCACGGTTATCAATTCTCTAAAAGGGGCTACGACCCGGAAGTACTGGATAACAGGAATATGTTACGAAATACCATTAGCTCATTTTGGTAGCGTATCCTGAGTTAGAGAACGGAGATGGACACCCATTGGTCGACGACCAAATGCAGACACAAATTAATCTTGGGTTGGTTAATTGAGAAGGAGATGAGGAAGGAAAACTGGAACTGAGGCCAAGTACAGACGTGGGCGAACTCTGGTAACGGCCTTGATGAATACAAGGAGCATGGAGGTGTGTACTGACCGCGGTGATATAACCGAATAGTGTTGAAAACGACGTTTGATCATAATCCGGTCAATATAAACGCCATAAACTACAGGTAGACAAGATAGGCTGACTAAAACACATTGATATGCAAAAACTAAATACGAAACTAGGACTTGTTTTATTTTTGTTAGTTTATTAAAATCATGCTATTATAGAGAGTGCTTTTAACAGTATTATAGAATGGCTAATAGCTAATGACAATGGTGTTCACTACTTTTTTTAGGGGTCGGTATATTCTGTTGACTTTTCTCTGTTGACCAGCTGACTGCTGACCGCTGACCAGAGGGTATAAAATGCTGACCAGTATTTTGCTGACCAGGGTAATTTTGATGACCCCCAATGACTGACTGATAAGAACTGATAAGCGATACAGCTCCCATTTACCAAAACAATGCAAAAGAAGAAGCTGGTTCCACAAAAATCAAATGCCTTTGGAAATAAAAAATTAATTTGTCAAGTTTTATTTTAATCCTTTCTTTAATTATTATTTCGTATTTAAGAAAATTTGACATGTTCAAAAAGGAGCAATTGTTCTTAACCTTGCTTTGCACAAATTGAAAATCTTGAATAAATGCTATGTTAATGTTTATATATATATATTTATTTTTTAAAAAGTATATTGTTGCATGTTTTTTTTCTCCATTGTTAAATATATTAGTTGTTTCAACTTTTAGAGTATTATGTCACTCTATGTGAGTTGTGGTCATTTTCAAATATCAGCTTTTCTCATTTTTTTTTCTCAAATTCATCTAGATTTTATATATATAGATATATATATATATATTCAAATGAAATTAAAGGAGTATGAATTTTGTCACATTGTTCTAAATCCATGGTTAAATAAGAAACGTGTTGATTGGTCCACAGGGTTGGTCAGCAATTTCTTGACATGGAAGCAGTCAGTCAGAAGAATTTTTCTATCAGTATTCAATCAGAATTGAATTAATATTAAAATGTAAGTTAAATGCAAATCAAGCGCTTAACCTTTTATTTTAAACATATAAACACAATTATTTTTGATAAATGTTTTTTGTTTTGTGTGTTGGATGGACAGCAATAGATTGGTTGATCTAAAAAGCTGACCAGTGTTTGCTGACCAAGGTAATTTTGATGACCCCCCACTGACTGACTGATAAGAATGGATAAGCCATAAACAGCTCCCTTTAATCAAACAATGCAGAAAAAGTAGCAGTGTTTGCTGACCAAGGTAATTCTGATGACCCCCCACCACTGACTGACTGATAAGAATGGATAAGCCATAAACAGCTCCCTTTAATCAAACATTGTAGAAGAAGAAGCTGGCTCCATGATAGTCAAATGCCTTTGGAACCGAAGAATCCATTTGTCAAATTTCAATTAAATCTTTTTTTTTATTAACATTACTTTGTACAATTTGAAAATCTTGAATAAATGCTATGTTAATATTTTCATCTTTTCAAAAGTAAATTGTTTCATGTTTTTGGCCAATGTGTCAATGTTTTAATTGTATTAAATGTAAATGGTATTATTTCACTTAATATGAGTTGTGGTAATTAAAATTTTCAGCTTTTCTCATTTTATTCTCAAATTTATCTAGATTTCAATATGTATACAAATGAAATCAACGGAGTATTAATTTTGTCACATTGTTCTAAATCCATGATTAAATAATAAATGTGTTGATTGATCCACAGGATTGGTCAGCAATTTCTTGACATGGAAGCAGTCAGTCAGAAGAATTGTTCTATCAATATTCAATCAGAATTGAATTAATATTAAAACGTAATTTTAATGCAAATCAAGCATTTAACCTTTTATTCTAAATAAAGTAGCACAATTATTTTTGATTAATGGTTTTTGTTTTGTGTGTTGGTTGGACAGCAATAGATTGGTTGGTCTAAAAAGTAGCAGTGTTTGCTGACCAAGGTAATTCTGATGACCCCCACTGACTGACTGATAAGAATGGATAGGCAATAAATAGCTCCCTGTTATCAGAACACTGCAGACAAAAAACTGGCTCTACAAGAGTTCATTTGCCTCAGAATAGATACTTTTGTTAATTTCTCAAGTTTCCTCCATTTTCACTTTTTGTAATTAATTAGAAATTATTTACTTTTGTGAAATTGTATTTTGGGAGCAGTTTTCAAAATTCTAGAAACATTGGCATGAGAGAAAGGGAGAAACCGTTCTTGATATGATTTTGTATATAACTTTATAAGTTAACCCGGCATTTTCAAATATCAGCCATCTAATATGTTTTTGTTTTCTTTTAACAATGCATCTAAAAAAAATCACATGTATATTTCCATTCTCTAAAACTGACTAACACATAATGGACTTTTTGGAAAATCTGCAATAAACGGTATATGTTCATTCCACCAATTTTGAGAAGCTAAAAAATACACTTAGAAGAAATGAAATTTGATGTTGTCTTAGTTTAGTAACAATGAGTGTTTATATCAAGTTTATAACATTTATTAATCCAAGAGCACAAATGTCTGAGTAAGTCCCTTCAATGAATACAAAAAAAAAATGGATTTAAATAAAAAAAATTAGGAATGAAGAGACAGATCAACGAAAAGAAAACTTATTATCCTTAGGCATTTGGACTATGGTGAAGCCAGCTACTTCCTTTTGTATCGTTTTGATTTGAGAAGCTGTTTATTGCATATAAATTCTTATCAGTCAGTCAATGGGGGCAAAGACCTAATAAAAAGACTGTTTATAAGGTTTTAGAAAGGAGTCATCAAAATGAATGTGGTCAGCAAAACATTGGTCAGCTTTTAAGACCATTGAATAATGCTTAATGTGCAATAATGTGGAGGACAGTGGTCCAGGGGTAGAGCGTCGGCTTCTGGATACGACAGTCGTGGGTTAGAATCCCATGGAACCCAGGATCTGCCTTGTTAACTTTCATTAATCCACATTCGGCGCAAGTACTGGTAATGTATCGAGGAAGCAGAATCGAGAGTGATTAATCTAAGTTGTAAGAACCTGTTTCACAATCCATGTAGAATAAATATTTTTAAACTAATAATGCTTACCAACACATAATCTTGTCCTAATACAAAATAGGAATTGTTAGAATGTATTTGTTTTACTCAAACAAAGAAAGGGGTTTTTAAAGTGCTTGTTTTTGCATTAAACTTCTGTTTATCATTAATTAATTATGTTTGAATGCTGACAGAGCCGTTCTCCATCTTTGTTGGCCAGTTCTGCTGACTGACTGCATTCATGTCAATATATTGCCAAATCCAACAGTTTTTCTTTTTTTTTCTAATGATGGATATGTATTACAATGTTGACAAAATGTATACCACTTTAATTTCTTAAAATAGATGCAAACTAAATTAATTGTATGTATAAAAATGGGGAAAAAAGATACCTTAAAATGCCAAATAAAATTACTCACATCAACTGATATAATACTCCTTTATTAAAAACAATAACAGTGATACTTTAACCAAAAACATCAAACACATTTTTACAATGAAATAAAAAATGCATGACATTTAGTCAAGATTTTTTTTCACAAAACCATGTTAGGAAAAATTTAAAGATTTAAAGAATGAAAATAAAAGTCTGCTTGAATTTGGAAGAACCAGCTTCTTTTTCTGAATTACCTCTTTTACCTTTTTCTACATTGTTTTTGTTATAAGGAGCTGTTTATGGATTATCAGTTCTTATCAGTCAGTCAGTGGGAGTCATAAAAAATATACCTTGGTCAGCAAAGCACTGGTCAGCTTCTTACACAAACCAATTGCTAAACAACACTTAAAAAATCGAGAAATTAAACTTTAAAAGAAATCTTGTGCTATTATGATTAACATAGAAGGTTAATTGCTTAATTTGCAATTTACTTAATGTTTAGATTTTAATTCATTTCTGTTTGAATGCTGACAGAGTCCTCTACATCATTATTGACCAATAACCTTCTGAATGAATGCGTACATGTCGATAAGTTGCTGATCAGTCCTAAATGCTTTTTTTTTAATTATGAATATAAAACAATGGAAACAAAATTTATGATTCTTTAATTTTTTTTTAATTATAAAAGAAATCATTACAAGATATCTGATATTTGAAACTGCCATATTTACTCACATAAACTAATATAATTCTCCTACATCTAATACAATAACAGTGAAACATTGGTCAAAAACAGCAAACAATTTGTTTTTTGAAAAGAAAAGGAAAACAATAAACATAGCCTTTCATCAAGATTTTGAAATTGTGCAAAAAACATGATTTAAAGATAGTTTCTCCTTTTTCCACATATCAATATTTATTAAATCAGATTTTCCAACATGCAATGAAGGAAAGCAACAAAGAAATAATGACAATAACAAAGTTAAAAAACTGCTCCTAAAGCACTAGTACTCAAAAGGCTCTTTTTCCGCATAGTTTTGGCTTTAGGGTGCTGTTTATCCCTTATCAGTTCTTATCAGTCAGTCATTGGGAGTCATCAAAATTTCCCTGGTCAGCAAAATACTGGTCAGCATTTTATACCCTCTGATCAGTTGGTCAGCGGTCAGCAGTCAGCTGGTCAACAGAGAAAAGTCAGCAGAATATACCTACCCCGATATTTTCACCTTTTTACTCAAATCTAAGACCCTAAACAAATCCTTTCACACTGTTGAGTTCGTCTGCAATTCTCTACCATTTTTGGGTCAGACACGACCAAATTGTTTCAGGATTCGTTCCTAGTATGTTTCACCCTAATTATTTTGGACTGATACTTAAAAAATTGTGTTTGACCTGAATACCACAGAATTAGGGTAAGACCTCAAAGATGCAAATGGCTGCCAATGACTCAATTAATTTACGTTACGTACAGCATTTATGTGCTCCATTTAAAAATAATGATGAGAAGATCGTAAATGAGGAATGAAACATGTTAGAAAAGCTGATGACATCTAAGTTCTCCCCTTCCTTTCTGTTATTCATGTAACCATTAAGTACCACGGAATTAGGGTACACCAGTATACAGCACTCATTTTTGAGTATTGTAGTACATGTTCTCTGGTTTCCCACCAGTACTAGGCTAGGAAACGTGTCTTGCCCAAGGACACTCTACAGTGAAATAATAAGCGGCCATTGGGTATCGAACCCGGGATGACCAGTCTCTAGTCCCCAACACTAACCACTACACCACCGCAGAACCTTAACGTTCTGACAACTTAGATTTAACACTCTTGATTCTGTTTCCTGGATTCTTAACCAGTACTCATGGAAATAAGTGAAACAATCTCTTACGTCTTTGACTATTCACTCTCAGTTCTGCTTTCTGAATAGATAACCAATATATGTATGCACCAAGTGTGGATTAATGAAAGGTTGCAAGGTGATGGAAACTTATCATTTTGGACCAAATTTTGCTGAAGGTATAAAAAAAAAAGTACACAATTTAAAAGAAAGGGAAACTTATTTCTATATAAAAATGTTTCGTTTTTTGTTTCAGTTATGCACTTTTTCATGCAACAAGAAAAACATTTAGTAATATTAAATCTACTATTTCTGAAGAATGGAGTGGAACAGAAGGGAACAGTATATGTCCAGACAAACCTACAAATGTAAGATTTTATTAGCTCCTAGTCATTTCTAGAAAATGATTTGTTATGAAAAAAATGTTTGTTTTTACAATTTCAATATAATAGTAGCTCCTCTGTTTCAAATGAATTTTATTCTGCTGCTGATAAAAGATCAAATACTAGTCTCACATTTTTATACAATTTTTATAATACATTTTCTAGCTCATTAGTTAAAAGAATACGATAACTCTGTAATTTACAATTCTCAAATAAGTGATGAAAATCACTCAATATGAGCTTTCTGCTTTCTATTACAATTAAGTATTATGTAAACACAAAATTTAATATGGACCTTCAACATATTGCCTATATCTAGCCTCTTTGTGTTGACAGCCTTAATTGAAATGATTTAATTGATACAACAATTGAAACCAAAATTGATATAATGGGAAATGATAATAGAGGGTAAGGTCATTTTTAAGTTACATATTTTGAAATAAAGCATTTTCACATGAGAGAAAATGTTCTTTAATTAGAAATTCACACATTGTCACTGTACTTTTCATAACTATTCTAACTGTAAATTTGTAATGCGGAATATGTAAAGACTGGTCTGTATTTCATCTTTTTTAGGTTATAGTGTTTGGGCCGGTGTTAGAGTGGACTCACTATTATAACAAGTATCTGTACGTGGTTGTATGGAGTCTGAATGGTCTCTTACAATCTTCAGGCTGGCCTACTGTGGTGGCTGTAATGGGCAACTGGTTTGGAAAATCTAGGTAAGAGTTGTCAGTATCAGAAAGTTGTATGTTGTTTGCTACCATATGGTCTTGTTTGATCCTTAACCCTTAGAATGCTGGGTAATTTTCTAAAAAAAGATTTTTGTGTCACCTTCTTTTCAAAACCTTAGATATATACTTATTTTTGACGAAGAAAGATATTCTTAGAAGCAAACAGGGTGGGTCACAGGCCATCTGCCAGTTTACTTGGCGGGTGGCCTGGATCTTACCTGTTTGCATAAACATGAAGTCGGTTCCAGTACTATAAGGGTTGATTTTTTTATGTTTTGGTAACTCATTTAGACTGATTTAATTACAGATTGAATTTAATTCAAACATGGAAGACAATCAAGTTTACAATGGATGGTGAGTTTTGACAAGAACAAAACCATGATATGGTAAAAACTAGCTTGTTTGATCCAGACTTTTATTGTCTGTAACTCAAGAAAATTGTAATGTCCAATTCTTGAAATTTGCACTACGACTACAATATGACTTAAATATTGTTGAAAATGGCTTAAACATTTTGATTCCTGCAAACCAACCAACTTAATTCCCAAATAACAATTATAATGGCAATTTTAGTTAATGTTTGTCTATTGTTCCCTTCGTTCAGACCAAAATGAATTTCATAACAGGAAATTATTAAACACTATTAAATTTATCTTACTATTTTTCTAGTCCATAGTTGGGAGAAAGAAATGTTAGCTTCCTTTCTTATGTTTCAGCCGAGGTTTTGTTCTGGGTCTATGGAGTGCCTGTGCCTCTGTGGGCAACATCATTGGTGCTTTAATGGCGTCACAAGTGCTGAAGTATGGGTATGAGGTAAGACTAATAGGCTATCATTTTACTTTATTTTTAGCTTGACTATTTAAAGAATAAAGTCTCCTGGGCATGGTTGTCACACCTTGGGATATCTTGTTAACCAAAAACTAATGTAAAGGTATGGGTTTACAGTCTTATATCTATGCTAGGCATATTCAGGCGACTCTTACAATTACCTCCCCGATCACTGGGTGATAAACTGGCCGTTTACATATGGCGCTAATGCAGCCACAACACATTGGTCTATTCCCTCAAATGGACCCATTTATACACCTGGATGGAGATAACTACTGTAGATAATGGGTTTAAATTTCACATAGTGCAGTTGTGTTAGTTGATTTTGATTGGGATCTGTCACATATTCCCATAATGAGGGATTATTTTCAGAATCATTTTAAACTAAACTGGAATTAAAATATAACTGTGGTTTTATATTTTCCAGTTTTCTTTCTTGGTGACAGCAACAGTTCTGTTTGTTGGGGGTCTGATAAACTTTGTGGGACTGGTGAATTCTCCAGAAGAAATAGGTGAGCCTTGAATTGAGCTTTCTCTGAGCAAATCCTAGAAATATTTATAGATACTTTTTGATATACAATTTGAAGTGCTGCACCATTCAGTGTTACATATCTTTTGTTGTTTTCAATAGTAATTCCAAATGAACTCTGTCATGAGAAGTGGTCTCCTTGCTGACTTACAGAATGCTGATGGATCTACCCAGCTTGACAAGCTGTTATGGGCAGTCAAGTTAAGTGTCTTCTTCTATCGAAATGAGCTTTGTATTGCAACATGTTGATGTGATTTAAAACCCATATGAAATTGAAAGATGAATTATCTTGTATACTTTCATAATTTGATAAAAGTATTAGTTGATATTTTCAGAACAATGAGAGAGTTTATTGATAAAAATATGAAGAAAAGATTGCAATATACCATGAAGTAATTAAATAATATCACAGTACAGTGAAGCCTCGTTTATCCGGACCCCGATTATCCGGATGTCTCGCAATCTGAACGAATTTGTAAGGGAACGGAATTATTTGACTAGTTTGTTGCATACGACTTTTGAAAACATTGTGGGTAAAGGAGAAACTGCTCGTGACGAGCAAATTCTCCTTTTCCGACAATGTTTTCTGTCATATCAGAAGATTATTTTTGAGTTTCATCACGTTTTGAAATGTCGTCTGCATACTCTTTCAATTAGGTACGGTGGACAATTTGGCATGTGCTAAAGGGTTATAAGTATACACTTGCTTATAGACTGTTTATGTCTTTATGTGTATAGGAACATGGTCTGCTTCATTAGTCCGGATGATTCGGTCATCCGGAAATTTTGTTGGGAACGGACGTGTTTGGATTAAGGAGACATCACTGTATTTGTTCTAGTAATGAAAGAAACTATACTTTTTTCTAGGTTTGCCTGCCACAGATGCTATTTAAGATGAAGATGATGATGAAGTGGAAATCAGAGTCAACTCCCACAGAAACTATGATCAAGGGGACATGAGTGATAATGATGAGGACACAGGTATTTCATTTTATCCTGTCATTAGTGCAATTTTTGGTTCAATAACAAGGTGCCATATAGCATTTGTGATATCCGGCACTAAATGTATAGCACACATGCACATGATGAATCATGATGTCATTTGTGATGTCATGAAATATGACATCCTCTAAATTCCAATTTCTACTTGTTTTCTGAAAAGCGAATTAAAACCAGGATTTCAACAACGTCTGTTAACACACACATGGAATGAATTTTATATAAGTTTGCAAATAACATTCACTTTGATAACTTCTTTGCAGGACCATTGTTAAATGAGATAAGACCTGAAAGATCAGAAGGCTCCCAGCATCAAGATGAGGCCCTTAGCTTTTGGAATGCACTCTGTCTGCCTGGAGTATTGTTGGTAGGCAACATTTCTTTATATATAAACGGAATATACAAGTGGGTTAAGGGGTCGAGGAGGGGGACTCCTTGGTCTAGTTGTTAGAGTACAATACTTGAAATCGCATTGCCCCTCTCTGTATGGGTTTAAAGTCTGGTGAACGCATTTTGCTTTTCAAGTGAGATAGTCCTCCCGCCTGACTGTTATGCCTATTGTTTCAACTAACTTGCTCAGTCCCTATGGGCAGTTGAGTATGGAATCTTTATCCATTATTAAGAGTCAGGCATGGCAACACTATTGAAATGATGTTGATACAAAGAAAAAATCCCATGTAGATAAAAAAGAAATATGCTGTCATGCTTGGCCTGATGCTTGACACTGCCCTACATAGCCTGGGGTCTAGGCCCGTAGGTATACCCCGAGCTTCATACCCCGCACTTGGGGTGGGGGAGGGGGGCTACCTTCCGCGGCCTAATGTTTACTACCATTCAACCTATTACCAAACAATAACGACATTTGACCAGTCTGTTGCAGACGACTCTGGAAGACATTTTTTGGAACAGGAGAAATTGCAATTTCTCCTTTTTTCCCGCAATGTTTTCTGTCCCTTCAGAGGATTGTTTTTCATTTTAATCACATTTCGAAATTTCGTCTGCAAACTCTTTCAATTTGGGACAGTCGAAAATTTGTAGTTCGGTAAAGGGTTAACTAAATGTTACTGGTCTAAATTGAAAGCAAATATAGAACACAAAAGTAGCAAGCCAGATGGTTTTCTTTCGGTTTTCGGTAGAACCTTGGACACAAGTAGTGATATTGATATTTGGTATCAATTTCATCATGAAGAGACTCTGCCAGAGATGTGTGTTTTGAGGGTAATAAACATTAAAAATTTGATATTCATAATCCTTGTCACTAAACCAAAGATCGTTTCCAGTGTCTTAACCTGTAAGTTGCTAAAACTCCATGCTTTCGTTAATTTATGTGAACTGAGCATTCGCACCTGTCTGTTCTTCTTTGTGAAAGCCAGTTTATAAATTAACGGGGAGATTCTTTCTCACACACTTTGAAAGGTTTTCCACCCATGATGTTGCAACTCTCCTGAAGTCGAAAAATCAGAAAAAGTGTAAAGTAATAAAATTAAAGATTAAACAGAACAAATGCCATTTTAAGATTAAGTTTCATACTTAAAACATATTTTCGGGATTGGAATGTTTTAGTTGATGATTCGTCGTTTTTCCCATCTTCCTGGGCCGACATTTTTCTAAATTCGTCCGTGAAACTAAAACAAAAAAAGAAGTGGCCTTACTTATATACACATGTGTATTAGGGTCCCGAGCACGTGTTGCATGGAATTCGCATGTGGACGAGTGTGTCTAAAAAGTTCATATCAAATGAATGGAATTAAATATGTGTTTAGTGATTCGTAAATGATTGAAGAAATCACTTTAGTGCGTGTTCATAAAGTATTCAAATGAGGGAATTCATTAAATGTTAAGTGATTAATAAATAAGTTTATTCAGTTATTTGTTTTTTACATCGCGTCAGCATTATTTCAATTATGTTGTAATGTCCGACTAAAAAACATCGTTGCCCTTTAAAGGCCTTATGCAAATTAGAATATTTGGAAATATGTGCTATAATTCCTCCATTTTTCCTATCCTTCTGAGCCGACATTTTTTTCTAAAATTGTCCGAGAAACTAAATTACAAAAGAAGTGGCCTTACTTATGTACACGTGTGTATTCGGGTCCCGAGCACGTGTTGCACGCACTTTGCGTGTAGACGAGTGTACCTAAAAAGTTCATATTAAAAAGTAAATGGGTGCTTCTAGGTGTGTTCATTTGAATGGAATTAAATATGTGTTTATTGTTTCGTAAATGATTGAGGAAATCATTTAAGCGTGTGAATAAAGCGTTAAAATAAAGAAATTAATTATTTGTTAAGTGATTCATAATTAAGTTCATTCAATTATATGGATTTTACATTGCGTCAACATTATTTCAATTATGTTGTGATGCCCGACTCATAATGATGGAGGAAAACCACATACATAACTGCTCATAAGGGCTGGTCAATCCGGATAGAAACATCGGCATTCCGTAACTCATTTGGGAGACTGTCTCCCAAAGATATCCAAATTCTGTCACCGGAATGCGTAGTTTAAAGATGTAGAAAAAATCATGTCTGTGTGTGTGCATAGAGTGTTCAAATGAATGGAATTGGTGTGTTTAGTGATTCGTGATTAAAGAAATCTTAATATGTGCATAAAATATTCGAGTGAATGGAATCGATTATGTGTTAAGTGATTAGTGATTACATAAAGTATTTGGGATCCGAAAATACTTCACATACCTTACAGATGAATGAAAGAAAAGAAAAAAAGTAAGTGTACAAATGCATGCATATTTTATTTATGGTTCAACTGTGTTACATTCCTTTTAGTTTTGACAATCAACCGTTGTAAGTGAACATAGGTTTGTTTTAGGATATTGAAATGATTTTTACTTTCTCTAAGTAGCGTAGGGCACGCATTTGTCGTTTAAAATATGTGCATCAGGATCGATGCTTTAAATATTCTAAAGCAATACACCAGGAGCACTGCCATTGCAAGTTGTCCAACAGATCTTGAAGTATACCAGGGTTCATTACAAAACTTTAACTATGTGTGATTCACGTGTATAAAAGGACTTACTATTGTCTTGTGTACAAACCCCAGTATCTTCAAAAGTCTTTACTTCTTATACTGATAGATGAAACTAAGCATTAACAATTTCTTAACCCATAGGCCAATATTAATTATATTGTGGCATTTTATAACACGAACACTAATCGTCTACAGTGTTATGAGAAGACAAGCTTATGGTCTACAGTAATTTTGAGCAGACACTCTCGCCTGACATCTAATGGAAATTGTATACATGTACATACATGCAGAGTTCTTGTATTGTCTGAATTGGTCTAACCTAGGAGATATGAGTTCGATTAACGTTGGTCCACAGTCTTTGGTTCTAAGTAAGCATTCAGATATCATATTCCAGATGACTGGTCTCAAAGGCTATGACTATTTTGACTCAATGACTGACGCCTTCGGTAGCGAAGCACGATACATGTCCAAATGATGAAAAAAGCTTCGTTCACGGATCATTATTGAGACTATCAGATATCACAGCTGTGATATTTTTATCAATAGAAACTTTCCCCTTTAAAGAAGAATTCTGGGTTCAATCCTAGTTACATCATTACATGTATATCATTGAATTCTCAAACTTTGGTCCCAACACTTGGTTTTCGTGCCTTTAACCTACAAAATAAATTAAAACGGAAAATACGTAGAATCTATACAGTTCTTTATGGAAAGGAATCGTATTTTGGAAGATAACGTAAAGCTTGGATAAAACTATTTCTGTCTTTCCTTCCTTTAGTCAAGAGTTATTTAAAGAAGTAAAACTGTCAGTTCTAAAAGCCTGTGCACACTGTTTGACAAAAGGTTCAATGAAATGAACACACAGACACCTCCACTATATTTCAGCGTCCATAATTTATGTAGGATAACATTCTTATCGCTTATAGTGCTGGAACCGACCTTATGCTTATGCACAGGTAAGATCCAGGCCAGCCACCAATTCAATTTGAGGCTTGCCTGTGATCTAATCTGTTTGCTACTCTGAGTATCTTTCCTCATCAAAATCAAGTAGATATTCACGATTTTTGAAAAGCAGACAACCCATTATTATATTATAAGGCTTCTCTTGAGACAGGCGTGTAGCGCGAGCGTAACTAAATAAGTTTATACTTTATCCAGGTCACCCGCACGTGCTGTTTGAATTGCATTACTTTCTCGCGCAGACAACTGTATGTTTATATGTATATGATTATGATTGCGGTTATAGAATAGACTTGCCTAACATATTTGTTTCTGAATTGGTACGCAATGAAGATGTTTTAGTATACATGTATTTTCATATATTCTTGTGTGAACATGGAATTATTATATCTGGACATTATACAGCATTTGTGAAATGGTTATGTAGTTAAAGTAATTACAAACGAATTGTTGCAGAAGATGCGTCACATGTGTGTGTATGTGTGTGTGTTCATGAATAAAAATTACACCGTTGTAATTCATTTTTCACAAAACATGGAGGTTATATAGTGAAGAAGAAGCTCCTGGCTAAATGTGGCTGTTATGTAAGTTTTTTTCTCTTTTCTGTTTCTGATGGATGTTTATGTCTTGAATAGGAAAAGGTGGACTCAGTAAGCATTGCCTATGATGTCAAGTCAGTTATCACAAGTTTGGAAATAGAGAATTATGAAAAAATCAATAGGAATCATAATATGGGTATAGTTTATGGAGGTATTTATGTTTATCATGACGTGATGCCGTCTACGATATACCCATGAATAATACATTCTTCACGAAATACATATGTATCGAAGATGACTACATTGATTTCAATGTTCTCCATTTTGCATATATTTATCGTTTTCGGAAAATTTAGAAATAAGTACTTCCAGAGTACTTTCAGACTACTTCCGGGTCGTAGTACCCAAAAATAGTCCTTCAAACAAAAGTAGCTTGGAAATATTCATTAGATTGAAATGACAATGAAAGCAATGTTTAAATATAAGCTAACTTGTTCGTTGGAATGTAGCACTAGAAGCTGTGCGTTCGATTTTCGCTAAGATAGTCTGATTATAACCGAACTACTTTGTATGATGCTGTTTGATTGACATGGTGTAGTTCGGTCCATTGGAATGTTGACAATGATTAACCTGTTCCCCCTTAAATGCCCAATTGACTGGTCCTAATGGAGATATTAAGCATACATTATTGTTGAAAAATTAAATGAAATGAGTTTTAAGGAGGAACATTTCAGTAAAATGGGGTAGGGGGTAGGCTGGGGTGGTGTGGATTCATGGTTTGACTTGGAAGACTGGAGTCTGAAGTTTGAGACCTGGCCAGATCAAACTTTTGTTTGTTTAACCCTTTACCAAAAATAGTTGAAAAAAGGTTTAGACAGTCCCTCACTGGAGGAGTTTCAGACGCCATTTCTGAATGCGATGAATTTGAAAACTGATCTTCGGATAGAGGAGAAAACATTGTGGGAAAAGGAGAAATTGCTGGTGAAGAGCAATTTCTCATTTTCCCACAACGTTTTCCAAAGTCGCCTCCAACAAACTGGTCAAATGTCGTTATTGTTTGGTAATGGTATAAGAAGTCAATGCGACATGTCTCATTGGACAAACCCACCAAATTGCTCTACGTGGAAAATAAAACAGATGAAAAAGTCATCAAAATGACTAGAATACTGTTGACATCAGCGTTAAGTCCCAAACAAACCGAGCGACAGAATAAAATACTTTGAAACGTATCGGTACTTTATGATAGTAAAATATGGTAATTAGGGATTCAGTCTTTCAAGGCAATCTATTCTAAAGAAGTATGCAGACGATGTTTCTGATTTTACCACGTTAACCAGAATGTCGTTTGTTCGAGACCCCGTCCGATCAATATTTCTATATGGAGATAATCAAATAAGTCATTGTCCCTTTTCCTACAGTGTTTCATTGAGTAATTCTACTGATTATGTTTCTGATTGCTAACCCTTTACCCATAATCTGGCAAGACTGTTATTGTATATGTTCATATCCGCACAGAGAGACTTCCCCCAAAAAACCAGACCCCCACACCCGACCCCCGTCCAAAGCGTTGAAATCCTCCTTATGAATGGGCAATTTCTTTATCCACGCTGCTGCTTAGAATAGTATGCCGTGAAAGTCAGAGTAAGGGGATCAACAGCAAGTTTACTCATGGGGGAAAGATGGGCAAAGTTGCCTCCCTTTTTTCTTTGTTATTGTTTGACATACATGTATAAAGAGTTCACATTACTCATTACACAAGTCCTTTTCCACACACTGTTTTCAATGTATGCTAACTTGTTCATTGGATTGTCCCATTCATAAGTATGACTTGGAAGACTGGAGTCTGAAGTTTGAGACCTGGCCAGATCAAACTTTTGTTTGTTTAACCCTTTACCAAAAATAGTTGAAAGAAAGGTTTAGACAGTCCCTCACTGGAGGAGTTTCAGACGCCATTTCTGAATGCGATGAATTTGAAAACTGATCTTCGGATAGAGGAGAAAACATTGTGGGAAAAGGAGAAATTGCTGGTGAAGAGCAATTTCTCATTTTCCCACAACGTTTTTCCAAAGTCGCCTCCAACAAACTGGTCAAATGTCGTTATTGTTTGGTAATGGTATAAGAAGTCAATGCGACATGTCTCATTGGACAAACCCACCAAATTGCTCTACGTGGAAAATAAAACAGATGAAAAGTCATCAAAATGACTAGAATACTGTTGACATCAGCGTTAAGTCCCAAACAAACCGAGCGACAGAATAAAATACTTTGAAACGTATCGGTACTTTATGATAGTAAAATATGGTAATTAGGGATTCAGTCTTTCAAGGCAATCTATTCTAAAGAAGTATGCAGACGATGTTTCTGATTTTACCACGTTAACCAGAATGTCGTTTGTTCGAGACCCCGTCCGATCAATATTTCTATATGGAGATAATCAAATAAGTCATTGTCCCTTTTCCTACAGTGTTTCATTGAGTAATTCTACTGATTATGTTTCTGATTGCTAACCCTTTACCCATAATCTGGCAAGACTGTTATTGTATATGTTCATATCCGCACAGAGTGACTTCCCCCCAAAACCAGACCCCCACACCCGACCCCCGTCCAAAGCGTTGAAATCCTCCTTATGAATGGGCAATTTCTTTATCCACGCTGCTGCTTAGAATAGTATGCCGTGAAAGTCAGAGTAGGGGATCAACAGCAAGTTTACTCATGGGGGAAAGATGGGCAAAGTTGCCTCCCTTTTTTCTTTGTTATTGTTTGACATACATGTATAAAGAGTTCACATTACTCATTACACAAGTCCTTTTCCACACACTGTTTTCAATGTATGCTAACTTGTTCATTGGATTGTCCCATTCATGACTTGGAAGACTGGAGTCTGAAGTTTGAGACCTGGCCAGATCAAACTTTTGTTTGTTTAACCCTTTACCAAAAATAGTTGAAAAAAGTTTAGACAGTCCCTCACTGGAGGAGTTTCAGACGCCATTTCTGAATGCGATGAATTTGAAAACTGATCTTCGGATAGAGGAGAAAACATTGTGGGAAAAGGAGAAATTGCTGGTGAAGAGCAATTTCTCATTTTCCCACAACGTTTTTCCAAAGTCGCCTCCAACAAACTGGTCAAATGTCGTTATTGTTTGGTAATGGTATAAGAAGTCAATGCGACATGTCTCATTGGACAAACCCACCAAATTGCTCTACGTGGAAAATAAAACAGATGAAAAGTCATCAAAATGACTAGAATACTGTTGACATCAGCGTTAAGTCCCAAACAAACCGAGCGACAGAATAAAATACTTTGAAACGTATCGGTACTTTATGATAGTAAAATATGGTAATTAGGGATTCAGTCTTTCAAGGCAATCTATTCTAAAGAAGTATGCAGACGATGTTTCTGATTTTACCACGTTAACCAGAATGTCGTTTGTTCGAGACCCCGTCCGATCAATATTTCTATATGGAGATAATCAAATAAGTCATTGTCCCTTTTCCTACAGTGTTTCATTGAGTAATTCTACTGATTATGTTTCTGATTGCTAACCCTTTACCCATAATCTGGCAAGACTGTTAGTGTATATGTTCATATCCGCACAGAGTAACTTCCCCCCAGAAACCCGACCCCCACACCCGACTCCACCCAAAGCGTTGAAATCCTCCTTATGAATGGGCAATTTCTTTATCCACGCTGCTGCTTAGAATAGTATGCCGTGAAAGTCAGAGTAAGGGGATCAACAGCAAGTTTACTCATGGGGGAAAGATGGGCAAAGTTGTCTCCCTTTTTTCTTTGTTATTGTTTGACATACATGTATAAGAGTTCACATTACTCATTACACAAGTCCTTTTCCACACACTGTTTTCAATGTATGCTAACTTGTTCATTGGATTGTCCCATTCATAAGTATGACTTGGAAGACTGGAGTCTGAAGTTTGAGACCTGGCCAGATCAAACTTTTGTTTGTTTAACCCTTTACCAAAAATAGTTGAAAGAAAAGTTTAGACAGTCCCTAACTGGAGGAGTTTCAGACGCCATTTCTGAATGCGATGAATTTGAAAACTGATCTTCGGATAGAGGAGAAAACATTGTGGGAAAAGGAGAAATTGCTGGTGAAGAGCAATTTCTCCTTTTCCCACAACGTTTTCCAAAGTCGCCTCCAACAAACTGGTCAAATGTCGTTATTGTTTGGTAATGGTATAAGAAGTCAATGCGACATGTCTCATTGGACAAACCCACCAAATTGCTCTACGTGGAAAATAAAACAGATGAAAAAGTCATCAAAATGACTAGAATACTGTTGACATCAGCGTTAAGTCCAAAACAAACCGAGCGACAGAATAAAATACTTTGAAACGTATCGGTACTTTATGATAGTAAAATAGGGTAATTAGGGATTCAGTCTTTCAAGGCAATCTATTCTAAAGAAGTATGCAGACGATGTTTCTGATTTTACCACGTTAACCAGAATGTCGTTTGTTCGAGACCCCGTCCGATCAATATTTCTATATGGAGATAATCAAATAAGTCATTGTCCCTTTTCCTACAGTGTTTCATTGAGTAATTCTACTGATTATGTTTCTGATTGCTAACCCTTTACCCATAATCTGGCAAGACTGTTATTGTATATATGTTCATATCCGCACAGAGAGACTTCCCCCAAAAAACCAGACCCCCACACCCGACCCCCGTCCAAAGCGTAGAAATGCTCCTTGTGAACGGGCAATTTCTTTATCCACGCTGCTGCTTAGAATAGTATGCCGTGAAAGTCAGAGTAGGGGGATCAACAGCAAGTTTACTCATGGGGGAAAGATGGGCAAAGTTGCCTCCCTTTTTTCTTTGTTATTGTTTGTATACATGTATAAAGAGTTCACATTACTCATTACACAAGTCCTTTTCCACACACTGTTTTCAATGTATGCTCACTTGTTCATTGGATTGTCCCATTCATGACTTGGAAGACTGGAGTCTGAAGTTTGAGACCTGGCCAGATCAAACTTTTGTTTGTTTAACCCTTTACCAAAATAGTTGAGAAATACTTTAGAGAGTCCCTAACTGGAAGAGTTTCAGACGCCATTTCTAAATGCGATGAATTTGAAAAATAATCTTGGGATAGAGCAGGAAACATTGTGGGAAAAGGAGAATTGCTGGTGAAGAGCAATTTCTGATTTTCCCACAATGTTTTCCAAAGTCGCCTCCAACAAACTGGTCAAATGTCGTTATTGTTTGGTAATGGTATAAGAAGTCAATGCGACATGTCTCATTGGACAAACCCACCCAAATGCTCTACGTGGAAAATAAAACAGATGAAAAAGTCATCAAAATGACTAGAATACTGTTGACATCAGCGCTAAGACCAAAACAAACCGAGCGACAGAATGAAATACTTTGAAACGTGTCGGTACTCTATGATAGTAAAATAGGGTAATTAGGGATTCAGTCTTTCAAGGCAATCTATTCTAAAGAAGTATGCAGACGATGTTTCTGATTTTACCACGTTAACCAGAATGTCGTTTGTTAGAGACCCCGTCCGCTCAATATTTCTATATGGAGATAATCAAATAAGTCATTGTCCCTTTTCCTACAGTTGTTCATTGAGTAATTCTACTGATTATGTTTCTGATTGCTAACCCTTTACCCATAATCTGGCAAGACTGTTATTGTATATGTTCATATCCGCACAGAGTGACTTCCCCCCAAAAACCAGACCCCACACCCGACCCCCGTCCAAAGCGTAGAAATGCTCCTTGTGAATGGGCAATTTCTTTATCCACGCTGCTGCTTAAAATAGTATGCCGTGAGAG